>JAVJIF010010236.1:0-185719 GCA_038442645.1 Agave tequilana
TAGTCATTGCAAGTTGCGGGTAGGCGTGGAAACAAACTGAATAATTAAAAAATAGTTCGTTAAGTTTTCGTCTAGTTATTCAATCAGATTTGATTCTGTGTGATCATTTAATTGTAAACAAATACGTTTTTTACTATTCGTAATTTAAAAGTAATTTAAAAAAATCGAAATCTGAACATTCTAGCATTTGATTCGATAATTCAATAAGCTATTTGATTATTATATGCATTTTAACCCCTTATAAAAATATATTATTACATATATGCATATAATTATATTTTACATGATTTCCTCTTCATTCTTTTGTAATTGTTACATTTTAAAGAACTCTTATGCAAAATATAAATAACAAAGTGAATCAAAAATCCTAGCTAACTCCTCTCAGTTCTCTCGAATCGATATCGAATTGAATAGTGAATTGAAAACCGAATCGTATACACATATTTGTGATTTTTTTCGAAGGAAACACAACGCATGGATCAGATCGAATGTTCACGATTAGTAAGCCAACATCGAATATTCGGTCCTAATAGAACTCAAATCGAAAAAATTATTCAATTCGAAGTCGAATCCAAATTCAAATAGAGGAGAATTGACCGAATGCGAATTCAATATTCAAGTATTCGCTTCGATTCAGTTCGTTTCCACCCCTAGTTATGGGGTGCAAGTCGATGAGTTCTTATCGCTCTGATCCATCCAAACATTATGAATTTGAAAAGCTCTTAACAATTAAAAGTTTTTTTCCCGAGGGAAGGAAGACTATGAAAGGCAAAGACTCGGGAAAAATGGTGCAGCCTTCTGCATAGAGAATGTAATGGATTTGAGCCTTCCGCATAGCTATAATTGGCGTCCCCAAGGGGAAAGAAATGGCTTTGCATTCCAAATGCTCTTTGTAAGTTGAATAATATCATGTGGATGCTGGGCATCCTTGAATGCGTCAATGCAGGTCATATTGATGTTGTGGTCTAAATCATGTTACCCTCCTCATTTCTTCAAGAAAAAACAGAACATAAGTCGAGCAGAAAATTTCTCATGCCCTAGCTCTTTTCTGATACGTGGGTTATTTATAGTGATCCAAACTATTAATTGTGATCTACATGTTCTCAAGTGTACTTGTTAAAAAATTAATAATTCTGGGAATGTTGATTATTTTCGGAGTTGCAAATTAATTATTAGAGTTAGTCGAATCGTAAATTTTAACAAAAAAAATCTTTTGTGTTAAAGCCATATTTTTAGTTAAACTTCCATGTATTGTTCCTATTTTCTAAAAGTTCGCATTTAACTAGGAGGGAACATTTCAACTTTTTGCTTGCCATCTCAAGTTGAAGCTATGATTTAGACCAACTATATCGAGACCCTCACAACTTTTATTATTAAATAATTTTTGTAAAGTTCGGAAAAATAACCTTTTTCTGAGGGCGAAAAAAACGAAAGATCCACTTTTTATTTTTTTTTTAATTTATAACTCTAGCTACTGAGGCCTAACTCTAATGTAAAAATGGTTGGGTTGAAATTAGAGGCTTCAAGTCCAAAATCAAGCTACCATATTTTTTTAGCACACATAAAAAACATTAAAATATTTTTTAAAATGAAGCAATCTGAATTAATTGGTTTTTCTCAATAAACTCTATCTACTATGTTAATTAAATGTTCAGATAGCCATTGGCAAGAGAAAGAAAGGCTTAGTAAAACCAAGTGACTGGTCCACTACATGCTTCTAGAGGAATTTCATTATTTCCAAGGTAAACGGTTGGAGTTATCAATCCGCTTTCAACAATAACTTCTATCAACATTCTAGCCTCAACAATTGCATTTTGCCCTTTGATTATTCTAAGCTTTGAAACTTCGCTTGTGTTCGAGTTGATTCATGTAATTTTCGTGAGCACTAAATCATTTATGTTAGTATTTCACCAAGTTACTCTCACAGATCTTTCAAAAACAAAGACCAGGCTAGGGATGGCAATTGGGTCGGGTCGGGTCTAATTGGGTCGGTCTTAAATGGGTCGACCCTAAATCGGGTCGGGTCGACCCGACCCATTTATTTATATGGGTCAAAAATCCAAACCCAAACCCGACCCAGTATTATGTGGGTCGACCTGACCCGACCCATTTGACCCATTTAACTAAATGGGTCGCCGGGTCGGGTCGACCCGTTAGCGGTAAATGTTTTGTAGGAACCTTGTTCTTGCATTCTATAAGTAGATGACAGTGGCATAATGTTAGTTTCAATAAGTTAAAAATCATAAAATCATGTATATCAAATGCAATGCTTCTTATTCTCTGAAATAAAGGTGAAAGTATTAGTGGGATTGAGACAAACTCAGGGATTGTTTATGCAATATAATTTTGTTTATTTATGAGAATGTAGTTAAAATTAAGGGGCTTTAGGTTTTTCATAGAAGATTGTGCAATGTGTATGGTGTAACGCCCCGTTCCTATAGATACGGAGACGTTATGGCGACGCATATACGCGAGGAAAAATACCCCTCGTATACGCGCTAAGCCTAAATTGTAACCTGAACAAGCTATAATCGGAAGCATAATGATCAATGAACACTGCAGTAATACATATAAGACTACACATGATAGCAATGAATAACGGGAAGAAATAATAGCTGAATAGAAGTCAAAGGTGATATACAGGAATCAAAGAATAATAACAAGAATGAAATGCAAGTATACCAGATCAAGAGGAGAGGGACCAAGCTCCTCGCAGGGCGTACCGTCTCATCGAACACCTGCACATTAAAAACAATCGTCCAATAGCTGGACGTGCAAATCCAGGGTCGTCAGAAGGCGCTATAATGAGTGTGTGTGTAAAAAGGGGAAACAGCTCGTGCAGAAGAAACCATGTGCATATATAATAGTAAGGACAACTGCAGATAGAAGACTAAATAACATGATAGATAACTGAACAGTAATACATATGATAAAACATGAATACAGGTAGTAAACAAATGGCACAACTGTAAATATGCAATCAATGTCAAGGCGTGTAATCTATCACATGTCACTAGGTTAGCATCCAACTCAGGTCATAAGTCTGGTCCTGGTCATGATAATCAGGTCATGGTTATAATCTTGGTCTAACATAGTGATATACAATCAGGTGATTACAGTCAGTCACAAAGCATCAACAGTTTATTATTATTATGTCAGCGAACACCAATTGTCACATATAATAGACGCATCCCATACTACGCCTACCACACATGCCAATCAATGCCCTTAAGTTATTGAAACTGATCGGTTGGAGACATTGTTCAAACTTTAGGTGGGTCCCGTACATACCCGGGACCACGGCCCAGACTCCTGGCGCTGAACCAGGACCTACCGCCAGGTAGTCAAGAACATGTATAACAGGAATAACATGACGGAGTGCCAGTCACCCCACGGGAACCCTGCAGTGGAACCCTCTTTCGGCTGCGCAACCTATATCCTAGGTCCACCCAAAATACGGACGCTGTCTCCTTCATCAATCTCCCCAATCCCAGTGCAAGTTGTTTGTTATCATGTTTTAGTTATCAAGATTATTCAGTATACATGTTACTTAAATCTCTAGGATGACTCAGTGTGGTCACGGTAACAATATCAACATGTGAAAGTCAGGGTACCGGTATAACAGGAGTATAACATGTCAAGTACAGGATGCCGGTATACACAGGAACATGTAACAAGTAAACATGCGGGTATTGTTACCGTGTAATAATATTTTCCCAGCAAATTCAGTAACATGAACATGATAGTTGTCAGGTAGATATCAAGCATAGTGAGTCAAGTTCTCATGTAAACCAGATATTCAGGATAAGTAACAACCTACTGTCATGATATAATAATCCAGTCCAAGTATGGAATCAACTCATATCCATCCTCTAAGTCATCAATAATCAGATCGATCAATAGCTATCATAAAACTCTGAACATATATTATAATCACCAATATCAATGAGGTCACTCTCATACTAACTCTATCTCCTTAACTAAATTGATCAGTCACTATACATGAAGCACTCGGTATGTCCTCAATACAACAAGTCCTCATACTCCATAATCATAACTACAGATGAAACATCCTCAAACAACGTGTGGCCTAGCATATCTACTCTTGGTACTCAACATCAACAACATATCATCTAAACAAATCCCAATTGCCAACAACGTCAATCTTACCTCAATACAAGTCAGGCTCCGTATAAGAAATATAGGTTCTGGACAACTTTAACTCAAGATCAATCTAAGTCACAACTCAACTAATAACGTCACATTCAATTAATGATCATCATTCAATGCAAATAACATAAGTCCAGATCAACCCACAGTCTTTACAGCCAACTCATAAATCAATAGTTCCATAATCATTTAGTTCCATTACACATCTAGCAATCTGATATAATAATTATTGTTCCAACATATAGCAATATCCAGTACTAATCCTCTCACTCAAACATACAACTCTGATTCATAAGTATTCACAATTCCTTCTCTTATTAAGATCATCATAATATCCCAATACCCGGTGTCATACAAGAACATGCATCTAAGTTCTATTAGATTAAGTTATTACACCGACATCCATCCCTTGAAGTCACATACATCCATCTATAGTCATTACAAAATCCAAAGTGAAGTTCCAATCCAACCAGAAACCATACACAGCAGTCAGACCCAGATTAGGCGACTATAGAGGTAGTCCAAGTCGACTAGGAGCAAGGCAAGTCGACTATAAAGGTAAGGCTAGTTGACTGATACAGATACAGAGAGTTATACACACCAGGTCAACCTATTAGTCGACTAGGCAAAGTATAAGTCGACTACTAACTACTGTTAGTCGACTAACCGGTAACAGTCGACTGACAGGGAAAATAACAGAGAGTTCAATTCCTGGAAGCTAGATTAGTCGACTATAGGGAATGCACTAGTCGACTAGCAGAGGCATAGTCGACTAATACTAGATGTTAGTCGACTAATACCCTGTCAGGGCACAAAACAGAGATACGAACATCACTAATTCTCTCATGCAATCAAACACATATATGCATCCTCTCTCTCTCTCTCATCAATAACCATAATCTCTACACTAATTCTATATTCACAATAGAATCGTGATTAAATCAAACGCATATAATAATGAGAGAGAAATAGAATGGAGGGAGAGAGACACTCACATTGGGAAATCTGCGCGTTACCGGGCGAGTCGACGTTACGGTCGCCGTGGTGCGGTTCCTCACCAACGGACTGCATGGGGGGTGGCCAAGACACTGGTGAAGGTCACCGTGCTGGTCTCCGGCGACGGGCTGGCGTGGATCGGGAGAACGACCAGCTCGCCCGAACTTGCGCAGATCTGGACAGCCTGCAGATTTGGGCTGTTCCTCGCTGTTTTGGTTGTCGGTGGCTGTCCAGGTCTGCAGGAGGGAAGGAGGGGCTGTTGGAGGAGTCCGGGGCTGTCCTCGCTACTGGAGGATGAGCAGATCTGTTGGAGGTTGCGGCCTGAACAGGGAGGAGGTGAGATCCGCAGGATGACGGCTAGATCTGCTGCACAGATCCGCAGGATCTGTTGGTGTTGCTGATGCCGCTGCTGGTTGCTCCTGTCCTTGCTGCTGCTGTTCATGGGCGCAAGGAGGCAGGGAGGAGGTGGTCGGCTGTGCGTGGTGGAGCTCGCGGCCAGGGAGGATGGAGAGGAGGTCCACTAGCTGCTGGTCTGCCGGCCAAGGAAAGAGAAGTATGGCAGCCATCAAGGAGGAGGATGTGCGCTGCTCCAATGAAAAGAGAAGAAGGAGGTGCGGCAGCAGTTTTGGGATTGGGGAGAGATTAGTTTAGGGTTGCTAATTAGTTTAGGAATTAATAAGGTAGGTTTATATATGGGAGTATTGGGTTATAGGGTTTGGATTGAATTAGATAATGGGTTATAGGTTGAGTCCAAATGGGTATGGATAGATAACGGGTCTATGGTAATCCCTATTGAATATGGATATGGTCATAAGATAACGGGTATGAGTAGGTTTAGATAATAGGTTAGATCCAATAGATGATTGTGGGTCGATTGGGTTAGGATCCAATAGGTGAATGATATGCTAATGTGTTTATGGAACCACCAATAGATAAATAGAAAGTAGGGTAAAGGCTAGGCAAGGAGAACACCACCTCCACCAAGATTAGTATCAATGCAAATATTAAAATAAATAAGTAACACCAATCACAATAATAATTACTGAATACTAACAATGGAATAATAATACTTTAAACAATAAATAATAATCATAATGGATATTATAAATGTCAAATTACTGTCCACGGTCCCAAAATAATTTTCATACTCAATAATAATAATCTCAGGAAAATTAATAAATCAACTTGATTAAATAAATACTCAGTAAATAAAAATAAGTACTTGAAGAAATAAAATACGGTAGTTTAGATTAGGGATATTACATATGGTGTATTGGATTTTGATGAAGAAAGGATGGAGAGCTAAATTATGAAGTCCCTGAGCGGAAATGATAAATGATTCTCAAAAAAAATCTATGGATCAAAATATAAAAAGGTAAATGGGTCTTAGCGGGTCTTAGCGGGTTGGGTGGGTTTGGGTCGACCCGACCCATTTATTAATCGGGTCTGGTGGGTCGACCCGATTACGACCCAAACCCGTATAGTTCAAACCCATACCCACTTACTCTGGGTCGGGTCGGGTCGGGTCTGCGCGTCGGGTCTGAATTGCCCCCCCTAGACTAGGCCCCATTTATATCTGAGTCTTCTTCCACACTTCCACAATGCAAATTATTGATTTTGGAGAATGTTGATCATTCATGTGCAAATTAAATATTAGAGTTAGTAGAATTGTGAATTTTAGCAAAAACTTCTTATACCTTAAAGCCCTAATTTTTAGTTAAATTTTTGTGTACGACTCCTCTCTTTTTTTAAGTTCGCATATAATCCAGAGGGGCCGTCTCAATTTGAAGCTTTAATTTAGACCAACATTGCATTTTTAAATAACTTTTGTAAACTGAAAAAATGAATAACCTTCTTCTGTGGTAAAAAGAAAGATTCACTTTTTATTTTTTTTAATACATAACTGTAGAAATTGAGGCCTAACTAAATAGTAAAAAGGATTGGGTTGAAATGAGAGATTTTTGGTCCAAAATCATGTTGCCGTGTTTGTGTTTACACACATAATAAAAAAAAAACCATTAAAAATATTTTTTTAAAATGAAGCAATCTGAGTTTATTGGTTTTTATCATTGAACTTTATATACAATACATACTAATTATATGTTTAGTGAGCCCGTTAGCAAGAGAATAGAAACACTTAGTAAAACAAGTGGCAGGTCCACTATTATTGAGGGAGACTTTGGGAGTTACCCGTCGGCTTCTAACAATAAGTGCTGTCAACATATAAGCCTCAACAATTGCATTTCACGCTCACAGAATTTTCAAAGCTTTGAAACTTGTTTGCGTTCGAATTTCGCCACCTAATTCTCATAAGCAACGGTTATGTCAGTCTTCCCCCAAGTTACTCTCACAAGTCAATCCCAACTCTATATCAACATCGCACCATAATGACCGGGGACCAGATCCCATTCATCTCTCCCTGTGTTCTCTCTAATTTCTTCTCCATAATTCGCTGTTCTTACCATCGTAAAAATTTAGTAATCATATTTTCAAATAATTCTTTTACCTGCTCCTCAAATCTCTTTCTATAAGATTCTCATTTGTAATATTGTTTATATGTCCGCAGAAGTCTTCGCTCCTCGAGCTGAAACATAAACGTTTTTCCTACTTACCTTCCAGTAAATATCTTGAAATGTCCGAGCCGGGCACTAAACTTCTAACAGTTTCTCGGCATATCTTGTAGTCGAATCTCAATGCAGGAAAAGTCAGTTACAGTTGCAGAAAAAATAGTTGCAAAAAATAAAACTGTTGACCTGAACTATGAATAAAACATGCGGATGCTGAGCCTCAAATGTTTGTATGTCCAGCGTACAGTTTTAGCTCAAACAGGTCATATTGATGTTTAGGGCCATGTTAGTAAGAAAATCATGGCAGTGTCCACTCCAATTTTTCCGAGAAACAAAAATGATTTATTTCCCTCATAAGTGAGTGTTATAATTTCCAGAGCCAATCGATCAATCGACTCCCAAAAAATAAGTGCTGTCAACATTCTAGCTTCCACAATTGCATTGCAAACTGACAGATTATTCTAAGATTTGAAAATTGGTTTGTGTTCCAATTTAGTTCATGTAGTTTTCGTGAGCAAATGAATTAAGTTGAGTCTTTCTCTAAGTTACTCCCACAGGACTTTCTCAATAGTACTATGTGCAATATCATGCCATAAATGACCAACGACCAGGCCCCTATGAGTCGTCTTCCACAGTTTCGCTTTTGTAATAATTCTTCAGTTTCTTCCAAGTCTTCTCCTTTGAAACTCATCTCTCGATCTCTTTCTATCTCGTCCCTAACACAGAAATTAGTACCAACCCAATCTGTTTGTGGGTAATATTTCTCCTCCTATTTATATGTTATCTCCCCTTGAGCCAAAGCCCATGTGCATCCTTGCCAAAAGAATTCACTAATAAGTTAATAATTCAGTGTTGAAACCTCACTTGCCATGAATTCTTACTGTCGTCGCCGCCTCCACTCTTTTTTTCTGTTGCTCTTTGCAATATTGGATGCTGGGACTGGCAGGTACGCTGGTGCTGATGCAGTCAAGTGTCTCCCAGATCAGGAAGCTTCGCTTCTTGACCTCAAACAGGGTTTCCGTTTTGGAGACGATCTGAGCGACCCGCTAGTCTCATGGAAGCCGGTTCCAATTGCTGCAGCTGGGAGGGCGTCACTTGTGACACTGTGTCGGGGCATGTCATCGGGCTCGATCTCAGTGACAGGTTTATATATGGTAATCTCAGTTGTAGCCTCTTCAACCTCACCTCTCTGCAAACTCTCAACCTCGCAGGGAATTACTTTGAGCGCGACCCCATACCTCAGTCAGGTTTCGAGAAGCTTACCAAACTGACGCACCTCAGTCTCTCTGGGGCGGGATTGAGTGGCCAGATTCCCGTTGGCATCTCTCGCTTGACTAGCTTGATCTCCCTCGATCTCTCAGGCTATGAATTACAGCTCCGAAATCCTAATCTCCAAATGCTGGTTAAAAACCTTAGCAATCTGAGGGAGCTCCATCTCGACGATGTCAACATGTCCTCTGAACATGACTGGAGCAAGACATTATCCAAGTCGCTGCCTCGGCTTCAAGTCCTCAGTTTGGTTGACTGTGACCTCCCAGGTGAACAACTTTTTATTTTATTTTTATTTTTTTTAAACTATTGTTTGATTGTATATTGTGCTTGATTTGTTTCTATTTCTTTGTAACAAAAGCTAGCTGCCTTCTTAGTCTTGGTAGATTTGGAATTGCAGGATCATTGCCCAACGACTTCTTCTCTACATACAAAAATTGACCCATTTGGATCTATCTGTGAATCGAAGGCTTTCCGGAGTTTTGCCTGATTTCCCGACGGACAATGCTTTGCAAATTTTGCTCCTAGGTGACTCAAATTTTTCAGGACCAATCCCCGCTTCAATTGCAAACTTAACCCAACTAGCTTACTTGTATCTTTCATGGAATTGTTTGACGGGGGTTATTCCCACTTCAATTGAGCGTTTAATTCAACTGATTTATTTGGATCTTTCATCGAATCATCTCAGCGGTCCAGTCCCTTCTTTTGAACGCCAGGCAAAACTTTCTCTCCTCTTCTTTCTAACAATAGTCTTGTAGGACCTATCCCTATGTCTTTGTTCTGCCTCCCTCATTTGTACACACTGGATTTGTCTTATAATCAACTCTCTGGTGAACTAGGGAGTTTTTGAACCCAACAACTTCACTAGGGGTTTATTGATTTAAGGAATAACCAATTGCATGGATGGGTTCCAAGGTCAATTTCAAAATGCCAGGGCTTGAATCGTTTTACATTGCATCAAACAATTTCAGTGTGGAGTTAGACATGTTTAACAACCTAGGAAATCTGACTTACTTGGATGTCTCAAACAATAAACTGATCCGAGACGTCAGTGAAAACAACTTTCATACTTTTCCAAAGTTGGAAATAATTTATTTGTATCTTGCAATCTCTCCAAGATCCCTGCCTTTTTAAGGTATCAAGATAGGTTAAAGGTGTTAGACCTATCAAATAATAGAATCAACGGTAGCATTCCAAAGTGGATATGGAGTGTGATCTCAAATTTAAACCTATCCTTTAATTCATTCTCAAACATCGAGGGGCCAGTTGATCTTACTACAACCAACCTTAGAACTCTTGATCTCCAATCCAATATGCTTCAAGGACCAATTCCACTCCCTCCCCCAGGAATTTTCTTGCTAGATTATTCAAACATTTCTTCTATTCTACTATACCTTCCAACATCTCCTTCTATCTTAATCAAATCGAATTCTTTTCACTTGGTAACAACATCATCACAGAGAAATCCCGCCATCAATCTGCACAGCAAAGACTCTCAGGGTCCTCGACTTTTCAAACAACAACTTGAGTGGTTCAATACCATCATGCCTATTAGAAGGTGATTCTCTACTTGAATTAAATCTCAGAGGAAACCAACTTCGAGGGATCATTCCACAAAATATCAGTAAAGGATGTAAACTAGAGAGAATAATGCTTGATGGCAACAATTTACAAGGGCAATTACCCCGATCGTTGATCAACTGTAGATCACTGGAGGTTATAGACCTTGGGAACAATCATTTCGTGGATTCTTTTTCCCTTCTGGTTGAGAGATTTGGTTACACTCCGTGTCCTTATTCTAAGGCAAATAAATTTTATGGCCGATCAGTTTCGTTCAAAGCCCTGAGATTAATTATACATTGCCAAAGCTACAAATTTTTGATCTCTCTTCAAACCACTTCAATGGTAGTCTCTCTCCAGAATGTTTCAATGCTTTGAAGGCAATGTTGAATTACTCGCAGCTAGACTCTCAAATTGTGGGATTTGATTTTATAATATGGGGGTCTATTATGCTTTAGATAAATATAGATACGATGTGGTCTCAATAACAAATAAAGGAAAGAAATCAACAATGAGAAAATTATTGACCATATTTACATATGTTGATTTCTCCAACAATGCCTTTGAGGGTGATATTCCAGAGGTGATCGGTGAACTTCAAGGCCTCCATGTGCTCAACTTGTCGCACAACTTCCTCTCAGGAGACATCCCTCCAACAATTGGGAACATGAAACAGATCGAGTCATTAGATCTCTCAGCAAACTCTCTTTCAGGAGAGATTCCAAAAGAGATGGTGTCTCTCACTTTTTCTTTCTTACTTAAATCTCTCCGACAACAATTTCACTGGAAAAATCCCTCAAGGCAACCAATTCTCTACATTCTCAAATGCATCTTTTCAAGAGAATCTAGGATTGTGCGGGAGCCCATTATCAAAGCAATGTGGCAACGCAAGTCCAAAAATAACAGATGCAATGTCACCATCAAAGTCTGATAGTTCATCGTCGACATATATAATTGGTCTGGCCTTATTTGTTGGATTGGGATTTGGAGTGGGCTTCGCAGTGGTTCTAGTACTTCAAAATGTGCCTCTAAAATTTTGGAGAAAGCAATGACACTGACTAGCTATGACCTTAAGACATTCGTGAGCAGTGAATGTACGTAGCAAATCATAAATTGTTGGAACTATCTTCTGCAAGAATAAAGCTTTTTTTATGTTTTAATATTGTTTATGTTTTTCCAAAGTGAATACTGTTATTGAGGTTTTTTAACTTATTACATCAACAAATGAGTCTATTATATGTAATTGTTTGTTGGATTTGAATTTGAATTTAATTGACATTATATGAACGATTATTTATGTTGTCTTTTCTATTGATCCGTTGTTTCTAGCAGCTCAATGCCCAACACGTACCTGTGAATTTCATTGGTTTGATAATGAGTTGACCTTTCAATTAGTGACTGAATATTGTTATTTAGACTTGTGTTTTAAATAACGGTCTAAAGACACATTTGAATGATTGGTGGAACATGCCTTGATGCAAAATTAACATCCTAGATCAACTTAAACTAAATTGGGGCTCAATCTGGCTACTCAAGAGTATCAAGATCCAATGGAACAATAACCACATTTTATATTTTTGTATATTATATTGGAACTTATATTGGAACAAGTGATAGATGAAGAAGTACTTATGTTGGAGCTTATATGGTGTTATTGATTCAATATTCTTGGATTAGACTCAACATAATTTCTAGGATTTCATCTCTCATCTGTTATCGCTCATTTTTGGGTAAATGGATCCCAATTTCTTTTGTACTTCATTTAACTCTTCTGGTCATTTTTTTTGATTGGTCGAATGTTCAATCTAATGGGTTACCTTATATAGTTTAAATATCAATTTGAAGATAGCTCCATCATGTAATTTGCTAAGTTATGGGGTTTGTACTAATATGAATTTCATCGATGAAACTTCAAGGTATTGCTCTAATGTTACAAAGAGAAAGGGTTATTCAGCATTGGATCTGCCTTATTTGATTAATGAGTGGAGATGGATTGCGAAAGTATACTAGTCAATCTTATATAGTATTAAGATAGTTCTTTCATTCTTTATTGCACGACATTCGCATTCTTACTCTCAGCAATAACAAATGTTCTTACTATAGGTTTTTTTGTTTTCAATGAGTTACCTAGTTAAAAAAATAGCTATATCCAAACTGGATTCAATAAGCTACATTGCCTTGTGAGGCCCATGTCCCATGAATTATTTAGAGGCCTACGTCTCATTAAATAAAGTCACAAAATTTGTGCTAGAATAACATTACTTTTTGCCGAATAAATACGCTAAATCTCTCTCATCTTCTAAATAGAAAAAAAAAATGTCTCATATTTTATCGTTGGAGGCCTACTTCCAACTTGTATCTCATGTGTCAAAAAAAGTATCTCAATGGATTTCTCTCCAATTTCTCTCAATATAGATTTGTAATGAATTTACTCACACGTTGCCTGAATTTCAATATCAGAAATTTTTTTTCATATATTCATTATAAATAAATAGAATAAGTTGAAATCCCAATTTCATTCAACCCAACAGCTGGAATTGGACCTCAATTCCACCAAGTAACCAAATAGCATGAATAAAAATAGCAATTATAAGATTTAAGCTCATTGATTAGCCGCCTAATGGTGCAATTATTTGTAAAAAAAATTCGTTTTATGGACCATCTCAGTTCCTTAAACGAACGGATGGCAGTTATATACACATCATTTACCATGAAAAGAATCATGGAATTGCAAATCCCAGACGAATCAAATAAACAAAATCCTTTGCTTTCTCATCTCTTTAAATAAAACTGACGCATTTTTAGTAGTTCAGTTAGTCTACTTGCAACCTGAAAAAACTGGAATTTAAATCTTATCATTTTTATAAAAAAAAAACAGTGGGCAGTCATCTTTTTAGTCAAAACATCCAATAATTTCTAAATTTCTCAGAAAATTTAGAAAAATTCAAAATATTGAAAAATAATATCTTGAGCTGAAATGGCCTCAATTCAGATACCAGGATGATGAAATCATTATCGGATACTAGTATTAACACACATATGTTGGGAACCGAGGGTTACATTATCTCTCAAGACTTCCTCTCTTTGTCTCTTATGAAATTATAACTTCATCTTTTTTTTAAGTCTCCTCTCTTTGTCTCTTTGCTTCTGATCCACAACACACATAAGGTTCTGAGCTCTTGCCCCTTATGCATAGTCCCCCACATTTGAATGGTTTGATGCTACGAGTTCACAGGAAGACTCTGCGTGTGAAATTATAACTTCATCTTTTTCCAAGTCTTCTTTCCAAGTCTTCCTCTCTAGTCTCTTATGCCAAGAGTTAATAAATCAAAATCACTTATAGGTCCTGTCACTTTCTGTCTGCTCGAGACATTTTCCATCCTATTTACATACCTATACTTCCGTCCTAGTCATTGCAAGTTGCGGGTAGGCGTGGAAACAAACTGAATAATTAAAAAATAGTTCGTTAAGTGTTCGTCTAGTTATTCAATCAGATTTGATTCTGTGTGATCATTTAATTGTAAACAAATACGTTTTTACTATTCGTAATTTAAAAGTAATTTAAAAGTATCGAAATCTGAACATTCTAGCATTTGATTCGATAATTCAATAAGCTATTTGATTAATATATATGCATTTTAACCCCTTATAAAAATATATTATTACATATATGCATATAATTATATTTTACATGATTTCCTCTTCATTCTTTGTAATTGTTACATTTTAAAGAACTCTTATGCAAAATATAAAAATAATGAAAGTGAATCAAAAATCCTAGCTAACTCCTCTCAGTTCTCTCGAATCGATATCGAATTGAATAGTGAATTGAAAACCGAATCGTATACACATATTTGTGATTTTTTTCGAAGAAAACACAACGCATGGATCAGATCGAATGTTCACGATTAGTAAGCCAACATCGAATATTCGGTCCTAATAGAACTCAAATCGAAAAAATTATTCAATTCGAAGTCGAATCCAAATTCAAATAGAGGAGAATTGACCGAATGCGAATTCAAATATTCAAGTATTCGCTTCGATTCAGTTCGTTTCCACCCCTAGTTATGGGTGCAAGTCGATGAGTTCTTATCGCTCTGATCCATCCAAACATTATGAATTTGAAAAGCTCTTAACAATTAAAAGTTTTTTCCCGAGGGAAGGAAGACTATGAAAGGCAAAGACTCGGGAAAAATGGTGCAGCCTTCTGCATAGAGAATGTAATGGATTTGAGCCTTCCGCATAGCTATAATTGGCGTCCCCAAGGGGAAAGAAATGGCTTTGCATTCCAAATGCTCTTTGTAAGTTGGATAATATCATGTGGATGCTGGGCATCCTTGAATGCGTCAATGCAGGTCATATTGATGTTGTGGTCTAAATCATGTTACCCTCCTCATTTCTTCAAGAAAAAAACAGAACATAAGTCGAGCAGGAAATTTCTCATGCCCTAGCTCTTTTCTGATACGTGGGTTATTTATAGTGATCCAAACTATTAATTGTGATCTACATGTTCTCAAGTGTACTTGTTTAAAAAATTAATAATTCTGGGGAATGTTGATTATTTTCGGAGTTGCAAATTAAATTATTAGAGTTAGTCGAATCGTAAATTTTAACAAAAAAAATCTTTTGTGTTAAAGCCATATTTTTAGTTAAACTTCCATGTATTGTTCCTATTTTCTAAAAGTTCGCATTTAACTAGGAGGAACATTTCAACTTTTTGCTTGCCATCTCAAGTTGAAGCTATGATTTAGACCAACTATATCGAGACCCGTCACAACATTTTATTATTAAATAATTTTTGTAAAGTTCGGAAAAAATAACCTTTTTCTGAGGGGGAAAAAAACGAAAGATCCACTTTTTATTTTTTTTTTAAATTTATAACTCTAGCTACTGAGGCCTAACTCTAATGTAAAAATGGTTGGGTTGAAATTAGAGGCTTCAAGTCCAAAATCAAGCTACCATATTTTTTTAGCACACATAAAAAAAACATTAAAATATTTTTTAAAATGAAGCAATCTGAATTAATTGGTTTTTCTCAATAAACTCTATGTACTATGTTAATTAAATGTTCAGATAGCCATTAGCAAGAGAAAAGAAAGGCTTAGTAAAACCAAGTGACTGGTCCACTACATGCTTCTAAAGGAATTTCATTATTTCCAAGGTAAACGGTTGGAGTTATCCATCCGCTGTCAACAATAACTTCTGTTAACATTCTAGCCTTAACAATTGCATTTTGCCCTTGATTATTCTAAGCTTTGAAACTTTGCTTGTGTTCGAGTTGATTCATGTAATTTTCATGAGCATTGAATCATTTATGTTAGTCTTGCTTCAAGTTACACTCACATATCTTTCAAAAAAAGGAGACCAGACCCTATTTATCTCTGAGTCTTCTTCCACACTTCCACAGTGCAAATTATTGATTTTGGAGAATGTTGGTCATTCATGTGCAAATTAAATATTAGAGTTAGTAGAATTGTGAATTTTAGCAAAAACTTCTTATACCTTAAAGCCCTAATTTTTAGTTAAATTTTTGTGAATGACTCCTCTTTTTTTTTATGTTCGCATATAATCCGGAGGGGCTGTCTCAATTTGAAGCTATAATTTAGACCAACATTACATTATTAGATAACTTTTGTAAACTTTGAAAATGAATAATCTTATTCTGTGGTAAAAAGAAAGATTCACTTTTTATTTTTTTTTAATACATAACTGTAGCAATTGAGGCCTAACTAAACAGAAAAAAGGATTGGGTTGAAATGAGAGATTTTTGGTCCAAAATCAGTTGCCGTGTTTGTGTTTGCAGACATAATAAAAAACCATTAAAATATGTTTTTTAAAATGAAGCAATCTGAATTTATTGGTTTTTATCATTGAACTTTATATACAATACATACTAATTATATGTTTAGCGAGCCGTTAGCAAGAGAATAGAAACACTTAGTAAAACCAAGTGGCAGGTCCACTATTATTGAGGGAGACTTTGGGAGTTACCCGTCGGCCTCTAACAATAAGTGCTATCAACATTCAAGCCTTAACAATTGCATTTCACACTCATAGAATTTTCAAAGCTTTGAAACTTGTTTGCGTTTGAATTTCTCCACCTAATTCTCATAAGCAATGGCTGTGTCAGTCTTCCCCAAAGTTACTCTCACAAGTCAACCCCAACTCTATATCAACATCACACCATATTGACCGGCGACCAGATCCCATTCATCTCTCCCTCTCTTCTTCTCTAATTTCTTCTCCATAATCGCTGTTCTTACCACCGTAAAAATTTAGTAATCATATTTTCAAAATAATTCTTTTACCTGCTCCTCTAATATCTTTCTGTAAGATTCTCATTTGTAAACAAAAAAATAATTACAAAAATTAAAACTGTTGACCTGAACTTTGAATAGAACATGCGGCTGCCGAACATCAAATGTACGTATGTCCAGCGTACAGCTTTAGCTCAGACAGGTCATATTGATGTTTGGGGCCATGTTAGCAAGCAAAACATGGCAGTGTCCACTCCCTTTTTTCAGAGAAACAAAAATGATTTATTTTCCCGCATAAGTGAATGTTATAATTTAGAGCCAATCGACTTCCAAAAATAAGTGCTGTCAACATTCTAGCTTCAACAATTGTATTGCAAACTGATAGATTATTCTAAGATTTGAAACTTGGTTTGTGTTTTAATTTTTTTTAATGTAGTCTTCGTGAGCAATGAATTATGTGCGTCTTTCTCCAAGTTTCTCCACAGGACTTCCTCAATGGTACTATGTGCAAGTGCAACATCGTGCCATAAATGACCAACGACCAGGCCCCTATGAGTCGCTTTCCACACTTGCACAGTTTCGCGAGCGAGAGAGTGGGAACCGGTGGAGACGTGGGGGAAGAAATCGGGTTCGGTTCATGTGTGTGAGTCACACACACATACAATAAGAGGACCAATCACACATTGACACGTGTATTGATCCTCTTATAATATGTTATGTGTAGGCCTCACAAACATATTATAAGAGATTATAAGAGGTCCAATCCACGTGTCAATGTGTGATTCACCCTCTTATTGTATGTGTGTGTGGCTCACACATAAACCGAATCGGAAGAAATAGGTGCAGCGTGGAGGAGAAGGTGAAACGTGATAAAGAGGAAAGGGTAATGCATCAATGCTTAAATATAAAGTGCGTACTCTAAAACTACCAAGCCACTGCGGCCAATTGGTGTAGGCGCGGAGTTGGGGGGCAAAGAGGGTATGGATTCGCGAATCTGAGAACATTACATCAAATTAAACTGGTTTGGTTTTTTTATTAGACAAGAATAAAAGGGTAATTTTGAAAACATTTAAATAAATATGTGATTTCCCACTCCCCGCCATGTGGGTGAGAACAGAGTAGTCAGAGGCTGGGTCAGAGTTTCGAATCAGTGTTTTAACTCAAAAGGACCATTTTTCTGTTTATATTTTTATTTTATTTTATTTTATTTTTTTTCCTTTTTTCTTCTTAAACAAATATTTACTCATTATTTTATTGGATAAAACTCCTATTAATATAGAAAAAGGCTCCAAAATTCTTAAAAATAGAAGATGTCATACTGAACATTGTTGTGAAGTCGGATCTTCAAAATTCACTCCCAATTGTTAATTAAAAATTTCGGAGTCAGCCTATAGCACCGATCGACCCCGAATTCAGATTCTTCTCCAATAATTTCTAAATTTCTTCAGAAAATTTTAAAATATTAAAAAATAATATCTTGAGCTGAAACGGCCTCAATTCGGATACCAGGATGATGAAATCAGTATCAGGTACTAATATTGACACAGGTATGTTGGGAACTGAGGGTTACATCATCTCTCCAAGACTTCCTCTCTTTGTCTCTTATGAAATTAAAACTTCATCTTTTTTTCAAGTCTTCCTCTCTTTGTCTCTTTGCTTCTGATCCACAACACACGTAAGGTTCTGAGTGTTGGAACTTGATTTTGATGATACATTTGTGAAGCCATATTATTGGAGCTCTATCGCACAAGCCTATACAAGAGTTCTACATGCTCAAGACTTCCCAAGAGAGTGGCTAATTTGTAAAGTTTATTAGAATGTTAAAAGCCTTGAACATACATACACATCTTAGTCCTATTAGCCGACTTGTAGACTTGATTAGTCGACTATACTAACATAGTCGACTTACTTCTAACCCCTAGTCGACTTAATATTGATACAAATGCATACCAACTTTCTGTTTCTAACCTGCATGCACTATTAGTCGACTTGACAGTCCTTATAGTCGACTAATACATGACCTAGTCGACTAATCATATGTTCTGGTCGACTATATTCAGTTTCTAGAAACTTGTCTTTTATTTCAACCATGCCCTAGTCGACTTGGCCTCTTTATTAGTCGACTAACCTAGTCTAAATTGCTTACCCTAGTCGACTAACCCCCAACCCCTAGTCGACTAATGACAGTTTCTAACTGTTGGACAATTTTTGTTTTCTGGTGTTTTATCTAACGTTTCTATATTCAAATTTGTCCTGATAACTACCCTAACTGACTATAGATTTCAGCTATAAATATGTATGTTATCTTAGGCTAAAAACATCAATTCAAATCAATAGTTTTCTGCCCAAAAACTCTGTTCAAAATTTTATTTTTAGAAAACTGTTTTTCACTTTCAGTTTTTCATTCAAATTCCTACTCTATAGTGAAGATTTCTGAGAGTCCCACCTATAAGAGCCCTTGTTCACGATCACATACAGATTCAAGGCTTATATGATCATTTGTAATCACTCAAAGAGGAGCATTGTACAAGAGCGTCTTCGGGTTGAAGAGAGTTTGTACAAGGTATTGTGATCTTCTTGGTTGTAAGAAGAGTTATACACATTTGGCAAAGGGAATTTGTCAAGTGATGTGCAAGGTGTTGATTTTGGGTGTATAAAATCAAGGATAAAGGAAAATCTCAAGCGGGTGGCATGGGGACTGGATGTAGATCACAAGGACCGAATCAGGATAAATCTCTTGTGTTTGCGTTTGCTTTTTACTTCTGAGATTTAATTTCCTTTTATGCAAGTTTATTTCTTTAATGCTAATAATTTTTGTTTGAGTGTTGATGTATATTTTAGATCCTACTATTGGCATCATCTCGGGACCAACAATTGGTATCAGAGCAGGTTCAACAATTAGTATCAGAGCCTTGCTATCCAGTCAACAACCTACAAGGATGGCAACAGAGTTTCCTTCATCACAATTCAAAGAAGAACATTCTACACACGTCTACCGCTATTCGATGGATCGAAGTACAACTACTGGAAGTGTAGAATGAAGATCTACTTGCAATCAATCAACTACGAACTATAGAATATATTAGAAGTAGCGCACACCAAACCAAATACCAATTATAGCGCTTGGAGTGATGATCAAAAGAAGAATGCGAACTTTGATGCCAAAGGAATGAATGCATTATTCTGTGCCTTAACTAAAGAAGAATTCAACCGTGTGTCAACAGCCACATCTGCAAATCAAATATGACACATACTACAGGTAACACATGAAGGTACAAATAAGGTTAAAGAGTCTAAAATTTCTGTTCTTTTTCACAGGTTCGAACTCTTCAAAATGATGGAGAACGAAACAATTTTAGAAATGATAACAAGATTCACTGACATAACAAATCCCTTAGCATCCGTTGGAAAGGATACACCCAAGTCGAAAAGTTCGCAAGATCCTTCGTGCACTAATACCAGATTGGGAGAAGAAGACTACTGCAATAGAAGAAGCGAATGATCTCTTAATAATGTCATTAGAAAACCTTATTGGTAATCTAATGGCATATGAAGTGCAACTCGAAGACAGAAAGAAGAATGAACAACAATCTCTCTCAAAGAAGAAAGAACTTGCCTTCCGTGCATCCTCAGACACGGACAATTCAGATAACGATGAAGAGGAGATGGCAATGCTTTCAAGAAAATTCAGAAAGTTCTTGAAGTAAGATAAGTTTAAATGTTTTTAATTGTAATAAAACAGGTCATATGAGGAAGGATTGCCCATTGCTCAAAAATAAAGATAAATTCAAGAGCAAAAAGTTCAGAAAGAAAAAAGACTACCAAGCATCATGGGAAAATAGTGATTCCTCTTCCTCTAAGGAGAAGAAGCCACTGAACATGCCAACATCTGTTATATGGCTCTAGAAGAAGATGAGGTACAATATATTGAATTTTTAGATGCATTTCATGAATTATATAATGATCTTAAGAATGAAAAGATAAAGAATAAAGTTTTGTCAAAGGAAATGAAAAACTTATTAAAGAAAATTCATGTTATGTTTCTCAATTTCTTCTATAAATTCTCAAAAAGATGATTTTGAAAAGTTATATCGTCATTGAAAAAGGATAGTGAGAATTTTATAAAGAAAATATTATGCTTAAAAGGAAACTGTCTTTGAATGAAAGGATTACTGTTTTAAATAAAGATATATCAAGTTTCAAAATGAAATATGAAGAGATTTTGAAAAATGTGACTAAATTTAATCAAGGAAAAGAAAAGTTAAAAGATTTGTTATCATATCAAAAAATGTCACATAATCATTATAGTCTTGGATTTTTTGAAAAATGTACATATGTTAGTAATCCATATAATTCTTTTGTGAAAAGAAATACTGATATTTTTTTTAAAAGAATTAAGAACAAGTTCATATGGATTCCTAAAAATTTAAGTATTGTTGATAAAAATACTTATATTGCATCATACATACATGATATACGTAATTCATGCAATTATATGTATACTAACAGATGGAAACAAAATTCAAATTGAGTTGATCTCCTAAAGGTTAATGCTTTGATCTTATAATGATTAATACCATTCTAATGTTTATCTATCAGGTACCATATAAAAAGTTTGATAAGAAAAATATTTCAAACATTATGATATATTCTGTAAAGGGAGAACATATAATATATTTCCTGCAGGGGGAGAACATATAACATATTCTCTGCAGGGGGAGTATTCGTGCACACAAAGTGTCATCATCAAAAAGGGGGAGAATGTTAGAACTTGATTTTGATGATACATTTGTGAAGCCATATTATTGAAGCTCTATCGCACAAGACTATACAAGAGTTTTACATGCTCAAGACTTCCCAAAGAGAGTGGCTATGGATGTGTTTTTGTAAAGTTTATTAAAATGTTAAAAGCTTGAACACACATACACATCTTAGTCCTATTAGTCGACTTATAGACTTGATTAGTCGACTAATACCAAACTATAGTCGACTTATTTCTAACCCCTAGTCGACTTAGTATTGATACAGATGCATACCAACTTTCTGTTTCTAACCTGCATGCACTATTAGTCGACTTGACAGTCCTTATAGTCGACTAATACATGACCTAGTCGACTAATCATATTGTTCTGGTCGACTATATTCAGTTTCCAGAAACTTGTCTTTTATTTCAACCATGCCCTAGACGACTTGGCCTCTTTATTAGTCGACTAACCTAATCTAAATTGCCTACCCTAGTTGACTAACCCCTAACCCCAAGTCGACTAATGGCAGTTTCTGACTGTTAGACAGTTTCTGTTTTCTGGTGTTTTATCTAACGTTTCTATATTCAAATTTGTCCTGATAACTACCCTAACTGACTATAGATTTCAGCTATAAATAAGTATGTTATGTTGGCCCGGAGGCCTTCCTCTCTAGTTTTGATGATGATTAACTCATGTAGTTATGTTTACTAATATTCTTGTGATTTTAAGTTTCAGATCCTTTAGCAAGATATTAGTTGGTGATTAGCTTCAACAAAGGAGTTTAGAAGCTTTTCATAGTGATTCCGTTACCCGAGCATCAAGATCGTACATTTGCACTCGGTGGATCACGGTTTGGGATCGAGTCGACTTGAAGATGGAAGATCGTCAAGAAGACTTAGTATCCTAGTTTAGTTTTATGTGTTTTAGATCTATGTGTAAAGATAAGAATAGTTGATATGCTCAAGTACACAACACACACGTTTTATGGTTTTTAGTTTTCATGAATAGTTTAGATCAAAACAAGTTTAATTGTTTATGTGTATAGTAGATGAATTCTATTTATACATGCATGCTTAAACTTCATAAACAAACTTATTTTGACTTTCCTATTCATGTATTGAAAAATCCAAGTTTGATAAAAATACAGTTTTTAGTTTTTGATAAAATTTATAAGATACAAAAATAGTTCAAATTGCATGATTTTTGAGTTGAAACTTTTACCATATGTTTATATATCAATGCAAAATGATAAAACTATTTTTGGGGATTTTTAGAAGTTTCATTGGATTTATTAGAAATATTTTAACATATTTTTCTGACCCAGTTTCTAACCCAGAACTGTGCTGACAGGCCAGGTCGGTCGACCGCACGGTCGACCGAGCCAGGATCCGGTCGACCGACGTGTACAGACATGTGCACGTCTGCTGGCACAGTGGGCCGGTCGACCGATCGGTCGACCGGATCAGAGAGCTTTGCTCTCTGTATCTGGGTGGTCGACCAGGCGGTCGACCGAACCAGAGAGTTCTGCTCTCTGTATCTGGGTCGGGCGGTCGACCGGGCGGGTCCGGCCTTCCTCCAACGGTCGAAAAATCGACCATTGGCGGTCGACGGCGTGGCTGGCGGCCTGCCTCAGGCCTGTCAGCTGAGACATCGCCTAACGGCTCTATTTTGGAGAAGCCTATATATACCCCATTTCTTGAGGGTTTTAACCAAGATTTTTAGAGCTAATTTTTCCTATTCTCTGGTTTTAAAAAGAAGTTTCAAAAGAGTTTAAAGAGCAAAAAGATTCATTTTGTTTGTTTTAAGTGTTTGTGTTATTTTCAAAGAAATAGGTTTTGGGAAATTGGTTTATTGTTCTTCATTTCAATGTCTATTTGGTATTTTTTCCGTATTTCTTTGATCAAACACTTAGTTTTCCACACTTGAGCTATCATCTATCCTATTCTATTAGGATCTTGTTTTGTGAAAAAGAGGAAAGAGGAGTGTTTGTGGTTGAAACACCACTAGTTGTAACCCTCATTTGTGTGTTTGTATCCTTCTTGTGAGGATTGTGGTTGGTTGCTCCCTCTTTGGTAGAGGTGGAGATTGGTTGTTTTCTCCTCTTGTGTGAGGTGGAGCTTGGTGATTGGCCTCTTCGTAGAGGTGTTTGTGGTGTTTGGCTAGGCCTACCCTCGGTTGTGAGATGGTGTTTGAGAGAGGAGTTCGGTACTCCTTGTGTGTAACAAATCTCCTCGGTGGAGGTTCCCTCGGTGGGAGATAGTGGATTGGAAATCCTTCTCGGTGAAGGCGGGGACGTAGGTTAGGGGCTCGACCTCGAAACACATCTTTGTCTTTGCGTTTGATCCATTGACTCTAAACCTCTCTCATTATTTGTGTTGTGGGCATTGCATTCATATCATTCATATTATTCATATCTTGTTTGCTTGCATTTATGCCTTGCATATATTCATATGCCTTATCATTATATGCTTGGATTGTTTGTGTGTGCCTCACTTGTACTTAATCACACAAGAGCTTCACATAGCACCTCAACCCATATCTAGGGGAATCAAGGAGTTTAGTCCAGAGCCCTTCACGGGGAATTCGGTACACTTGGGTTGTATTAAGTGGTTGTAAATTGTTTTTTAGCTTCCGCATTAGTTTATAGATTAGCCATATCACCTATTCACCTCCACTCTAATATTTCAATTGTATCAGAGCCTACGCTCCTGAACTTAGACTTAACATCCTAGGAGTAAGATCCTGTTAGCTAATCTACATTTGCATTTGCATTTGCACACATATAGTTTGCTCTCATGGATAGCCCTCCTATGTTTGATATTTCTAGACTTGAGATTTGAAGGTTATGAGAGTTGTTATTTGAAAACCCTAGGCTTGCATGTTATCTTACCGCTACCAAGAAATGCTATCTTGGTAACCGCAATCATATAGGGGCCAATGCACAAGCCCTCGAGGCCAGTAGAAACACACTTCCAAAATATCTATCATGTGTGTTTCTAACCTTGATTCCGCCTTTGCAGTGTGGAAAAAGTTGACCACAACCACCTCCTCCAAGCTTCAAGTGCCTATCCACAAGAAGAGGAATCTAGTCGAGACTCCGAGTAACAATGCTTAATGGTCCAAGGGAATGACTCCCTTGACGTACATTCAGAATCTCAACTAGATAATGATAGTGCTAGTTCTTCATGTGATGAATTTGTGATGCCCATGCTTTGAATGAAGAACTTTCTATTGTTTGTGAAAAATTGATAGAAAAATATAATGCTTTGAAAAAGAAAAATCTAGAAATTGTAATAAAAATAAAAGTTTGCATTCTAGACTTAACAATGTTTGCGCATAGAAGGATGAGGTTTCTACTGAATGTGACTCACTTAGATCTCAACTTAATCTTGTTTTAAAGAAAATGAATTGTTGAAATCTAAAAATAATTGTAATGATGTTTTGAAAAAAAAATAGTTTTGTCATCAAAATTGAATTTGTTGTAAAAAAAATGATTCTTTGAAAAATGAAATTGATTTTATACAAAAGAATTAGATATTTGTGTAAAGAAAAATACTTCTTTGAAAAATGATATGTCTTCACATGTTCCATGCTAGGGTATTTCATCTAGCACACCCATTGCATGCCACACCTCTTCTATAATTGAAAATGATATTTACTTAAGAAGAGTGTTGATTGTTTGGGCTCCACTTTGAGCCATGTGTTGTGGGCCATACACGTTGGAATCCTTGTTTCGCAAGAAACAAATTCCATCTATGCATGTTCACCCTCCGGCATACACATGCTCCTCACGGACACACCCATCACATGTTGCTCATGTGTACACTTGTACACATTGTGGACGTAAGGGCCACCTTGCTAAATTTTGTTATGATAGAATACATGTTTCAAATTTAGCAAATAATTTTGTTTGGGTTAGAGAAGGGACTAACCCCCATGGACACAAAAGAGTATGGGTACCAAAGGCCACCCCTATTGTATTTGATGTAGGTGTGGGCTCTCGCATGACGTGAGAGTATAGGTACCTTGAAGTGGATGCGTTCCGAGCCTCATGATGATTATTTGGATGCATCACTTTCAAGGGGAGTTTGGTGGAGAGGACCACCATGTTTTGGAGTTATGAAAAGTTGCCTCATAGGTTTTGGTAACGGTCTCTTACTCCTTATTTATTGTTTACATGCTTTTCATTTTATTCATGGTTTATAGCATATTTGAGGTTTGTAGATTATTGTGTAAATGCCATGATTATTAGACCCTTGACATGCATGTATAGCCTTTGAGACACCCATGTTTATTATGGAATATTTATTTAGTGTTCTCACCTTGTTTAGCTATCATGTTTATCATAACTCTAATAACATGTGAATTTACATAATAATCATGTTTATGTTTATCATGTTGATTTTTTATCTTGTTTTGATGCTTCATGTCTTGATTACATGTTTAGATGTTAGTTTTCATTAAAACTAGGTATATACTTGTGCATATAGTGGGTCACAAATAAATTTATTATATGTTTGCACTTGAATGCTTATTTGTACCCATTAGATGTTCTAATATAGTCTAGTTTTGATGATTCATGCATTTTAACTTGTATTCCTATTTTATCCATGTTTTCATGTTTCTATGTTTAACTTCATGTATATGTCCATCTTGTATAAACTATTGACTATACATATACATCCTAGAGCCACGTGCCTTCATGCATATACTTTTATGGACTCGTTATGTTTGGGATATGTATGTATACTTTAGTTTGTACTTGACATACATATGCCTTGAAGAAACCGAGTTTTGATGATTTTTCATGTTTAAAGGAATTTACATTGAACTTGATAGAATATTTTCATGATTATGATCTTCACATTTTATTTGTCCACCCACCTTTATTGTTTACTTATATTTTGTTTTCATGAGTCATATATATATGCTTCATTGATTTTGAGTGTTGGATATCATGTGGATTTCGTGTTTCATGAAAAACAATTTTGTTTTTTTTCCTTGCTTGAAGGATTTCGTACTAGTTAACAAGTTTTTCATTTGACTAGTTCGTATTCTTCATTTGGTAGAGTTTTCAAACATACAATAATTTTCAAACCTATTTTTGAAAACCCCTACCTTCGATGGGCGGTTGGATGGGAGACCATGCTCATGTATGCTTTATGGTGAAAAACATTTTAAACTTGAACATGTGTTGGAGGATAGCAATATGAGATATACATTTGATATTATTGTTGTTTCAAATGGTATCATTGAATTCTTTCAATTGGTATCAATATTGACATTTATTGTATACTCATATATTTTTATGTATGTATGCTTTCATTTCAAAGAATATCAATTTATATTGGTATCTAATTTTCATACATATATATATGTTTTATGCTAAAAGCTTGAGTTTTAATTTTGTTTCAATTGATTTAGTTTTCAATTGGTATCTTTATACAAGCTTATGCATAATTTTAGTTGGTATTTCATAAAGGGGGAGAAAACTTGTATTTTATATTTCAATAATATTTTGTATTCCACTCCCTTGCTTTATGATAGAAATTCATAATTTCAATTTGGTATCATATACTCAAAAAGGATAATATTTTCAATTGGTATCAAGATTGTTTAGTTACCATTGGTATGTTATTTGTTTACTTATCAATTGGTATCAAGATTTTTGTTTAGAAATACAAAATTTATAATGTTTAATTTTAATTGGTATCAATATGCACTTCATTGACATATTTTTAATTGGTATCATATTTGTTTAATGACCCCTTATTGATATTGTTTTTGTTTTAGACAAAAAGGGGAGAACATTTTGTTTTATATCAACCCTTTATTGACTCTTTGTTTCGGACAAAAAAAAAGGAGAAGAATGTTTTGTTTTTACTTGGACCCCTTTGTTGATGATTGACAAAAAGGGGGAGAAGTATTTGAGTTTATATGCATGTTTTATATACATGTTTTATTTTTATTTATTAGTTTGTCGTTTTATTGGTATCAAGAGCATTGTTTTTAGTTTGATGTTTATTGGTATCAAGAGTTTTATGCATGTCTATGTATGTTTCATGTTTAATATTCATTGCATATATTTATCTTTATTGCTATGCATGAGTTAAGGGGGAGCTTCTTTGAAGCTTAACTTTAATCCATGCATATATAACTCCATGAGTTTTGTCATCATCAAAAAGGGGGAGATTGTTGGCCCGGAGGCCTTCCTCTCTAGTTTTGATGATGATTAACTCATGTAGTTATGTTTACTAATATTCTTGTGATTTTAAGTTTCAGATCCTTTAGTAAGATATTAGTTGGTGATTAGCTTCAACAAAGAGTTTAGAAGCTTTTCATGGTGATTCCGGTGCCCGAGCATCAAGATCGTACATTTGCACTCGGTGGATCACGGTTTGGGATCGAGTCGACTTGAAGATGGAAGATCGTCAAGAAGATTTAGGTATCCTAGTTTAGTTTTATGTGTTTTAGATCCATGTGTAAAGATAAGAATAGTTGATATGCTCAAGTACACAACACACACGTTTTATGGTTTTTGGTTTCATGAATAGTTTTAGATCAAAACAAGTTAAATTGGTTTATATGTATAGTAGATGTATTCTATTTATACATGCATGCTTAAACTTCATAAACAAACTTATTTTGACTTTCCTATTCATGTATTAAAAAATCTAAGTTTGATAAAAACACAGTTTTTGGTTTTTGATAAAATTTATAAGATACAAAAATAGTTCAAATTGCATGATATTTGAGTTGAAACTTTTACCACATGTTTATATATCAATGCAAAATGATAAAACTATTTTTGGGAATTTTTAGAAGTTTTATTGGATTTATTAGAAATATTTTAACATGTTTTCTGACCCAGTTTCTGACCCAGAACTGTGCTGACAGGCCAGGTCGGTCGACCGCACGGTCGACCGAGCCAGGATCTGGTCGATCGGTCGGTCGACCGACGTGCACAGACATGTGCACGTCTGCTGGCACAGTGGGCTGGTCGACCGGTCGGTCGACCGGACCAGAGAGCTCTGCTCTCTGTATCTGGGCGATCGACCGGGCGGTCGACCGGGCGGTCGACCGGCTTCCTCCAACGGTCAAAAAATCGACCGTTGGCGGTCGACCGGGCGGTCGACCACCAGCCTGTCAGGCTGACAAATCAGCCTAACGGCTCTATTTTGGAGAAGCCTATATATACCCCATTTCTTAGGGGTTTTAACCAAGATTTTTAGAGCTAATTTTTTTCTATTCTCTGGTTTTAAAAAAAAAGTTTTCAAAAGAGTTTAAAGAACAAAAAGATTCATTTTGTTTGTTTTAAGTGTTTTGTTATTTTCAAAGAAAATAGGTTTTTGGGAAATTGGTTTATTGTTCTTCATTTCAATATCTATTTGGTATTTTCCCAAGAGTATTTCTTTGATCAAAACACTTAGTTTTCCACACTTGAGCTATCATCTATCCTATTCTATTAGGATCTTGTTTTGTGAAAAAGAGGAAAGAGGAGTTGTTTGTGGTTGAAACATACCACTAGTTGTAAACCCTCATTTGTTATTTGTATCCCTCTTGGTGAGGTTGATTGGGTTGTTGGTTTGCTCCCTCTTTAGTAGAGGTGGAGATTGGTGTTTTCTCCCTCTTGTGTGAGGTGGAGCTTGGTGATTGTAAGCCTCTTCGGTAGAGGTGTTTGTGGTTGTTTGGCTAGGGCCTACCCCTCGGTTGTGAGATGGTGTTTGAGAGAGGAGTTCGGTACTCCTTGTGTTGTAACAAATCCTCCTCGGTGGAGGTTCCCTCGGTGGGAGATAGTGGATTGGAAATCCTTCTCGGTGAAGGTGGGGATGTAGAGTTAGGGCTCGAACCTCGAAACACATCTTTGTCTTTGCGTTTGATCCATTGACTCTAAACCCTCTCTCATTATTTGTGTTGTGCATTGCATTCATATCATTCATATTATTCATATCTTGTTTTCTTGCATTTGTGCCTTGCATATATTCATATTGCCTTATCATTATATGCTTGGATTGTTTGTTTGTGCCTCACTTGTACTTAATCAACAAGAACTTCACATAGCACCTCAACCCATATCTAGAGGAATCAAGAGGAGTTATTCCAGGGCCCTTCACGGGGAATTCGGCTATACTTGTTGGTTGTATTAAGTGTGTTGCAAATTTATTTTTAGCTTCCGCATTTAGTTTATAGATTAGCCATATCACCTATTCACCCCCCCCTCTAGGTGATTTCATGTTATCCTAGGCTAAAAATACCAATTCAAATCAATAGTTTTTTGCCCAAAAACTCTGTTCAAAATTCTGTTTTCAGAAAACTGTTTTCCACTTTCAGTTCTTCATTCAAATTCCTACTCTATAGTGAAGATTTCTGAGAGTCCCGCCTGTAAGAGCCCTTGTTCACGATCACATACAGATTCAAGGCTTATAGGATCATTTATAATCACTCAAAGAGGAGCATTGTACAAGAGCGTCTTCGGGTTGAAGAGAGTTTGTATAAGTGTTGTGATCTTCTTGGTTGTAAGAAGAGTTGTACACATTTGACAAAAGGGATTTGTCAAGTAGTGTGCAATGTGTTGATTTTGGGTGTACAAAATCAAGGATAAAGGAAAATCTCAAGCGGGTGGTTTGGGGACTAAATGTAGGTCACAAGGACTGAACCAGGATAAATCTCTTGTGTTTGTGTTTGCTTTACTTTCCGAGATTTAATTTCCTTTTATGCAAGTTTATTTCTTTAACGCTAATATTTTTGTTTGAGTGTTGACGTATATTTTAGATCCTACTATTGGCATCATCTCGAGACTAACAATTGGTATCAGAGCAGATTCAACAATTGGTATCAGAGCAGGTTCAACAATTGGTATCAGAGCCTTGCATACCCAGTCAACAACCTACAAGGATGGCAACGGAGTTTCCTTCATCATAATTCAAAGAAGGACATTCTACATAACGTCCACCGCTATTCGATGGATCGAACTACAACTACTGGAAGTATAGAATGAAAATCTACTTGCAATCGATCAATTACGAACTATGGAATATAGTAGAAGCAGCGTACACCAACAAAGTACCAATTACAGCGCTTGGAGTGATGATCAAAAGAAGAATGCGAACTTTGATTCCAAAGCGATGAATGCTTTTTTTGTGCCTTAACCAAAGAAGAATTCAACCATGTGTCAACAGCGACATCTGTAAATCAAATATGACACATACTACAGGTAACACATGAAGGTACAAATAAGGTTAAAGAGTCTAAAATTTCTGTTCTTGTTCACAGGTTCGAACTCTTCAAAATGATGGAGAACGAAACAATTTTAGAAATGATAACAAGATTCACCGACATAACAAACTCCTTAGCATCCCTTGAAAAGAAATACACCCAAGTCGAAAAAGTTCGCAAGATCCTTTGTGCACTCACACCAGATTGGGAGAAGACTAGACTAATACAATAGAAGCGAATGATCTCTCAACAATGTCATTAGAAAACCTTATTGGTAATCTAATAGTATATGAAGTGTAACTCGAAGACAGAAAGAAGAATGAACAACAATCTCTCTCAAAGAAGAAAGAACTTGCCTTCCATGCATCCTCAGACACGGACAATTCAGATAACGATGAAGAGGAGATGGCAATGCTTTCAAGAAAATTCAGAAAGCTCTTGAAGTAAGGTAAGTTTAAATGTTTTAATTGTAATAAAACAGGTCATATGAGGAAAAATTGCCCATTACTCAAAAACAAAAGTAAAATCAAGAGCAAAAAGTTCAAAAAGAAGAAAGACTACAAAACATCATGGGAAAATAGTGATTTCTCCTCCTCTGACGAAGAAGAAGCCACTGAACATTCCAACATCTGTTACATGACTCTAGAAGAAGATGGGTACAATATACTGAACTTTTAAATGCATTTCATGAATTATACAATGATCTTAAGAATGAAAAGATAGAATAAAGTTTTGTCAAAAGAAAATGAAAAACTTATTAAAGAAAATTCATGTTATGTTTCTCAAATTTCTTCTATAAATTCTCAAAAAGATGATTTTAAAAAAGTTATATCATCATTGAAAAAGGATAGTGAGAATTTTATAAAAGAAAATATTATGCTTAAAAAGGAAACTTTGTCTTTAAATGAAAGGATTACTGTTTTAAATAAAGACATCAAGTTTCAAAATGAAATATGAAGAGATTTTGAAAAATGTGACTAAATTTAATCAAGGAAAAGAAAAGTTAAAAGATTCTTATCATATCAAAAAATGTCACATAATCATTATGGTCTTTAATTTTTTGAAAAATGTACATATGTTAGTAATCCATATAATTCTTTTGTGAAAAGAAATACTGATATTATTTCAAAAGAATTAAGAACAAGTTCATATGGATTCCTAAAAATTAATTATTGTTGATAAAAATACTTATATTGCATCATACATACATGATATATGTAATTCATGCAATTATGTGTATACTAACAGATGAAAACCAAATTCAAATTGGGTTTGGTCTCCTAAAGGTTAATGCTTTGATCTTATAATGATTGGTACCATTTTAATGTTTATCTTTCAGGTACCATATAAAAAGTTTGATAAGAAAAATATTTCAAACATTATGATATATTCTGCAGGGGGAGAACATATAACATATTTTCTGCAGGGGAGAGAACATATAACATATTCTCTGAAGGGGGAATTCATGCACACAAAGTGTCATCATCAAAAAGGAGGAGAATGCTGGAATTTGATTTTGATGATACATTTGTGAAGCCATATTACTGGAGCTCTATCGCACAAGCCTATACAAGAGTTCTACATGCTCAAAACTTCCCAAAGAGAGTGGGTATGGATGTGTTTTGTAAAGTTCATTAGAATGTTAAAAGCCTTGAACACACATACACATCTTAGTCCTATTAGTCGACCTATAGACTTGATTAGTCGACTAATACCAACTATAGTCGACTTGTCGACTAATACCAACTATAGTCGACTTACTTCTAACCACTAGTCGACTTAGTATTGATACAGATGCATACCAACTTTCTGTTTCTAACCTGCATGCACTATTAGTCGACTTGATAGTCCTTATAGTCGACAATACATGACCTAGTCGACTAATCATATTGTTCTGGTCGACTATATTCAGTTTTCAGAAACTTGTCTTTTGTTTCAACCATGCCTTAGTCGACTTGGCATCTTTATTAGTCGACTAACCTAGTCTAAATTGCCTACCTTAGTCGACTAACCCCCAACCCCTAGTCGACTAATGGCAGCTTCTGACTGTTGGACAGTTTCTGTTTTTTGGTGTTTTATCTAACGTTTCTATATTTAAATTTGTCCTGATAACTACCCTAACCGACTATAGATTTCAGCTATAAATATGTATGTTATCCTAGGCTAAAATACCAATTCAAATCAATAGTTTTCTGCCCAAAAACTCTGTTCAAAATTCTATTTTCAGAAAACTGTTTTTCACTTTCAGTTCTTCATTCAAATTCCTACTCTATAGTGAAGATTTCTGAGAGTCCCACCTATAACAGCCCTTGTTCAGATCACATACATATTTAAGTTTCATAGGATCATTTGTAAACACTTAAAGAGGACCATTGTATAAGAGCGTCTTCGGGTTGAAGAGAGTTTGTATAAGGTGTTGTGATTTTCTTGGTTGTAAGAAGAGTTGTACACATTTGACAAAGGGGATTTATCAAGTGGTGTGCAAGGTATTGATTTTTGAAATCACTTAGAGGGCGGTGAATAGGTGATGGATAATCTAATGGTCACTAAATGCGGAATTAAAAACTATTATGACCTAAACAAACTATTTAAACTAAACACCACGTATAACACAAGAGTGTAGCCGAATTCCCCGTGAAGGGCTCTGGACTAACTCCTCAAGATTCCTCTAGATAAGAGTTGAGGAGCCGCGTTGGCTCTCTTGGTTAAATACAAGTGTTAGCAAACAATCCCCAAGCATATATTAATAAAGCACACAATGTATATCAAGCATAAAAAGATGAAAGCAATATAAGCATGCAAGATATAAACAAGTAAGCGATAGAGAGAAAGAGCAATCGCAAATACGAGAGATTTGTTTCGAGGTTCGAGCACCCTTGCTCTACGTCCCCGCCTTCACACTTGAAGGATTTTCACTATAATCGATCTCACCGGATCACTCGGTGTCGAAACACCTACAAGCCCTCGGACTCCCTAGTCCCGTACACATCGCAAGCCCCACAAGCTCGCCGAGGCCGCACCTCAACACAAAGAGTTCACACACGAACTCGAAACACCGCGAACACACTTGTTCGCCTCCTCAAGGTACAAGAAAGAACTCTTGGTGATCTAAACACTTTGATCACCAATAAACACTCTCACAAAAATACTCCTATAGGATGAAAATGTCAATGGGTTGCTCAAGTGTTTGTGAGAAAAACAAGGATGGAATATGTGGTGAAAAACTCAAAGAAATCACTTTGAAAACACTCTTGATAAACTCCCCTTTTGATTGGAAGTATTAGCTCTCAATTTAGTGGAGAAAACTCTTTTAATGAAATAGAAAAAACTGGCTCAAAACCCACTAAAAATCTTAGAGAAAACAGCCCCCAAATGCCCCAATTTATAGAGATAGAAAAACTAGCCGTTGGGGTCCAGGTGGCCTGTCGGTCGACCGTCCGGTCGACCGGCCAACGGTCAGAAATCTGACCGTTGTGCCATCAGTCGACCAGTCGGTCGACCGAGGCCAGGATACAGAGAGCACTGCTCTCTGTCCAGTCGACCGGGGTCTTTCCAGAGAGCAGAGCTCTCTGGACGGTCGACCGGGACGGTCGACCGGGTCGGTCGACCGGCCCTCCTGCCAGAACTGGCGTGCACGTCTGTGCACGTCGGTCGACCGCCCGGTCGACCGACTTCAGACTTCGGTCGACCTGTCGGTCGACCAGCTGAAGCCTGGAAACAGAAATTCTGGGATTAAAAAGTTGATCGTTTTGGCTTAAATAAAATCCCATAAAATACTAAAAAATCTACAAAAATAGTTTTAACACTTTACTTTGATAAACAAACATCCTTGCACAAAATCAAGGCATGTTACAAAAGATTTGAACTATTTTTGTAACTTAAAAAATTTGGTTCAAACAAAAACTGTATTTTTCAAAACTTGATTTTTTCAAAACTTGTTTTCCAAACTTCTCCAAATACAAAAACAAGATATTTAAACTCATTTGAAGCATAGAGTGCATGGATATGATCCATTACACAAACATGATGAAATATCTATGTTTTTGACATTAAGCACTAAATACGGTTTTGGTTAAACATAATACTTGAATACCAAAAACTAAACCAGTATTTTTCCAAAATGAAAAGTCTTTTCTAAAATGAAAAATTCTTTTATGTAAACAAAACAAAATCAAGAGTGTATGAGTATATGGTACTTGAGCAATCCACCACTATTCTATCCTTTACATTTTATCTAAAAATAAAATCTTATAAAAACAAACCTAGACACAAGTCTTCATGAAGTCTTCACTTGAAGTCTTCTCATCTTCTTGACTGGTCCAAACCGTGCTAGCTCCAAAACATGACTTTAAATCCTTTGTTGAAGCTATGCACCCACTAAGATCTTGATTATAAATCTGTCACTAATTAAACATAAGATCATTAGTACTATAACTACATGAGTTGATCATCATCAAAACTAGAGTGATGGGCCTTCGGGCCAACAATCTCCCCCTTTTTGATGATGACAAAACTCATGAAGTTATATATGCATGGATTAAAGTAAAGCTTCAAAGAAGTTCCCCCTTAACTAATGCATAGCAAATAAATAATAAAATATGACAATGAAGCACATAAACATGTATGCAAATGCATGGAGATAAAACACATCAAATTCTTTTTCTCCTATTTGCAATACAAAACATATATGCATAAACATAAATACTTACTCCCCCTTTATGAATAAAGGAAGGAAAACATGCATATATACTAAAAACTCTCAAATGCTTCTCTCCCTTTTTGTCAATCATCAACAAAGGGGTCAAAGTAAAAACAAAATTTTCTCCCCCTTTTTGTCATAAGCAAAGAGATCAATAAGGGGTGAAATCAAATCAATCAACAAAAGTTATATGCGATATACATTCATGAAGAGGAAGACGCTAAGTTAACTTCCCTACACATATGCATTACATGAAGAAGGGATGACAAGCCCCAATTCACGTAACACATATTATGTAATGCATAAGAGGAGATGTGAAGTTCCCCCTACACACGTGTATCACATAAAGAAGGGATGTCAAGCCCTCAATACAAGATACACTCAACATGAATCTATATGTAGAAGAGATGTTAAGCTCTCCTTGCATATAGGCAATACAAATCAAAACATTTTTAATTTTCTTTTTAATTTTTTTTTAATAAAACAATTTTGTGATATCTTAGAAAATCATAGTTTAAGATATCAATTAAACACAATTTTTAATGGTACCAATTGTAAAACAACCAAATCAATTGTAAATAAACATTACAAATTTTGAATTTTGATACCAATTTTAAAAACAATGCATAAGTTAAAAAAATTTGAATTAAGCTTAACATAAACAAACTTTGTGCTTTTAAACATGTAAATAGATTTTAACTCAAGCACAAATAAATTATGAGTATATATACAAAAACTATCAATATTGATACAAATTGAAAAGATCCAATGATACCAAATTGAAAAATAACAATGTAAATCATGTATATAACTCATAAGCTACTAATTTGAAGAATAATAACTAGTTAAATTAATTTTTGAAAAAACTAGTTAAAGATCCTTCAAAAACATGAAATCAAGTCATATATTTTTCATGAATCATACTAAATACACAAAAATTCAAGCACTCATGGTCCATAAAGCTCAAAACTAATCATGAAATAAAGTCATGAATAAACAAATAAAGTGTGAGTGTTCAAAAGTCATGTAAATAGCATTTTCAAGAAATTAATCAATGAAGCTCAAAAAGATCATGAATCTTATTTTATCAAACAAAACATGAAAATTCATTTTTCATTAAAAACAATAAACTTCATGGTATATGTATGATTTATCCAATCCTAACAATATGCATACATATCCCAAACATAAAAGAGTCTATTAATAATATTTGCATGAAGGCAAGAGACTCACGGGTATACATGTATATTTATTAGATTTGAATAAAAATTATATATACATGAAGTAAAACATGAAAATAGGCAAAACAAGTGTAAATAAAAGAATCATCAAAACTAGCCTATACATGTGCATAAAGTGAGTACAAATGAGCAATGAAGTGCAAACATATATGAATCAATTTGTTGCTCACAATTTGTACATATATAAATACAAGTTTTGATAAAAACTACATTTAAACTAGTCTATACCACATGAAGCACAAAAATACATAAAACATGAATATGCTATATGATATCACAAATGAATAAGCATGTAAATAAAATAGGAGTTTTAGAAATAGTTACCAAACTAGGAAACTATGCTCCAAATCTCCAAACATGGTGGTTGTCCCCCTAAAACTCCTTGATAGTGGTGCATCCAAAAATAAGTCCATCAAGTCCACATGCACCCACCACCAAGGCACCAACCCTCTCACGTTTTGTGAGAGCCCTCACCTACATCAAAAACACAAGATGGGGATTTTGGTACCCATTTTCTTTTGGGTCCTTGGGGGTTAGTCTTGTAAGGCACCCAAACATTTTTATTATTAGCAAAATTTAAGTGATGCATCTTATCAAAACAAAATTTTGCTAAATGGCCTTTGCGGCCACAATGTGTACACTTGTACACCTTAGGATGCTTACGTGTGTGTGTATGATCATGGCGTGCAACATAAGCAAATGCATGATGATGATGTGCATGACTATGTGGAGTTTGTTTTTTTGAAAACAAAGACTCCAATCTCTTATGATTAAATGCACATGTGCTCAAAGTTGAGCTCAAACAATTTATTTTATTTTTCAAAAATTCCATCTCATTAGTGGTGGCATGTAAAGCATGGAGAGATGTAAAATCATTTTTCTTTTTCTTTTTAGAAACATCTTCCTTTTCTTTTTCAACCATTTTTCTTTTCAAAGAAGTGTTTTCATGCAAAGCAACTTCCTTTTGTTTTTCCACCAAAATAATCTTATTTTTCAAAGAAGTGTTTCCTTCACAAAAATCATTTAATTTAGAAAGTAAGGAAACATTTTCATTTTTCAAAATTTCATTTTCTTTTTCAATGCATGCAACTTTATTTTTAATAGAATCATTTTCATTTAGCATGCAATCAAATTTCTTTTTCAAATTTTTATTATCTTCTCTAAGTATGTCATATTTTTCAAGAAGTTGTTGACAAAAAGATGTAAGCTCATCATAGGACATATCAACATCTTCATCTACCTCGGATTCGGTAGTTACCTCAAGGGGGTTATCCCCTTGGACCATGTAGCACAAGTTGGAGGTGTCGCTTCCAACGTCCGAGTCGCTCCCCGCATAATATAGATCCTTTTCGCCGAGGGAGGTGATGATGTTCCATGCTACAAAAGCCGAATCAATTTAGATACCCTAGATAAATATTCATCATTTAGGGTACTCTTCAAAGCATGTAGGGCTTTTGCATTAGCCTCATAATTTTTGCCATTTAAACAATAAGAATCTTTAGTTGTGGTAAAATAAACATGAATGCCTAGGGCCTTGAGGTACATGGACATCTTAACCTTCCAAATTTGGATGTTAAGAATGTCAAAGGTGGGTGGTGACATGAAGTCCAGGGTGTGTGTACAAATATTGTGATTAGCCTAAAAATGAGGATCTTTAACTCTAGGTTGTAAGACCCAAATTCAGAACACTTGGCTCTGATACCAATTGAAATCACCGGGAGGGGGGTGATTAGGTGATGGCTAACCTAATGGTCACTACATGCGGAATTAAAAACTATTATGACCTAAACAAACTATTTAAACTAAACACCACGTATAACACAAGAGTGTAGCCGAATTCCCCGTGAAGGGCTCTGGACTAACTCCTCAAGATTCCTCTAGATAAGAGTTGAGGTGCCGCGTTGGCTCTCTTGGTTAAATACAAGTGTTAGCAAACAATCCCCAAGCATATATCAATAAAGCACACAATGTATATCAAGCATAAAAAGATGAAAGTAATATAAGCATGCAAGATATAAACAAGTAAGAGATAGAGAGAAAGAGCAATCGCAAACACGGGAGATTTGTTTCGAGGTTTGAACACCCTTGCTCTACGTCCCCGCCTTCACACTTGAAGGATTTCCACTATAATCGATCCCACCGGATCACTCGATGCCGCAACACCTACAAGCCCTCGGACTCCCTAGTCCCGTACACACCGCAAGCCCCACAAGCTCGCTGAGGCCGCACCTCAAACAAAGCGTTCACACACGAACTCGAAACACCGCGAACACACTTGTCCGCCTCCTCAAGGTACAAGAAAGAACTCTTGGTGATCTAAACACTTTGATCACCAATAAACACTCTCACAAAAACACTCCTATAGGATGAAAATGTCAATGGGTTGCTCAAGTGTTTGTGAGAAAAATAAGGATGGAATGTGTGGTGAAAAACTCAAAGAAATCACTTTGAAAACACTCTTGATAAACTTCCCTTTTGATTGAAAGTATTAGCTCTCAATTTAGTAGAAAAAACTCTTTTAATGAAGTAGGAAAAACTGGCTTAAAATCCACTAAAAAATCTTGGAGAAAACAGCCCCAAATGCCCCAATTTATAGAGGTAGAAAACCTAGCCGTTGGGGTCTAGGTGGCCTGTCGGTCGACCGTCCGGTCGACCGGCCAACGGTCAGAAATCTGACTGTTGTGCCATCGGTCGACCGGTCGGTCGACCGAGCCCAGGATACAGAGAGCACTGCTCTCTGTCCGGTCGACCGGTCGGTCGACCGGGTCGGTCGACCGGCCCTCCTGCCAGAACTGGCGTGCACGTCTGTGCACGTCGGTCGACCGACTTCAGACTTCGGTCGACCGGCTGAAGCCTGGAAACAGAAATTCTAGGATTAAAAAGTTGGTCGTTTTGGCTTAAATAAAATCCCATAAAATATTGAAAAATTTACAAAAATAGTTTTAACACTTTACTTTGATAAACAAACATGCTTGCACAAAATCAAGGCATGGTACAAAAGATTTGAACTATTTTTGTAACTTAGAAAATTTGGTTCAAAACAAAAACTGTATTTTTCAAAACTTGATTTTTCCAAAACTTGTTTTCCAAACTTCTCCAAATACAAAAACAAGATATTTAAACTCATTTGAAGCATAGAGTGCATGGATATGATCCATTACACAAACATGATGAAATATCTATGTTTTTGACATTAAGCACTAAATACGGTTTCGGTTAAACATAATACTTGAATACCAAAAACCAAACCGGTATTTTTTCAAAATGAAAAGTCTTTTCTAAAATGAAAAATTCTTTTATGTAAACAAAACAAAATCAAGAGTGTGTGAGTATATGGTACTTGAGCAATCCACCACTATTCTATCATTTACATTTTATCTAAAAACAAAATCTTATAAAAACAAACCTAGACACAAGTCTTCATGAAGTCTGCACTTGAAGACTTCTCATCTTCTTGACTTGGTCCAAACCGTGCTAGCTCCAAAATATGACTTTAAATCTTTTGTTGAAGCTATGCACCTACTAAAATCTTGATCATAAATCTGTCACTAATTAAACACAAGATCATTAGTACTATAACTACATGAGTCGATCATCATCAAAACTAGAGTGATGGGCCTTCATGCTAACAATTTTGGGTATACAAAATCAAGGATAAAGGAAAATCTCAAACGGGTGGCTTGGGGACTGGATGTAGGTCACAAAGACCGAAACAGGATAAATCTCTTGTGTTTCCGTTTGCTTTACTTTCTGAGATTTAATTTCCTTTTATGCAAGTTTATTTTTTTAACGCTAATATTTTTGTTTGAGTGTTGACGTATATTTTAGATCCTACTATTGACATCATCTCGGGACCAACACTGAGCTCATGCCCCTTATGCATAGTCCCCCACATTTGACCAGTTTGATGCTGCGAGTTCACAGAAAGACTCTACGTGTGAAATTATAACATCATCTTTTTTTCAAGTCGTCTCTCTAAATTTTCCTTTCTTTGTCTCTTTGCTTCTGACCCTCAACACACATAAGGTTCTGAGCTCCTGCCTCTTATGCATAGTCCGCCACATTTGAATGGTTTGATGCTACGAGTTCACAGGAAGACTCTGCGTGTAAAATTATAACTTCATCTTTTTCTAGGTCTTCGTCTCTCCAAGTCTTCCTCTCTTTGTCTCTTTGCTTCTGACCCTCAGTACATGTAAGGTTTTGAGCTCCTACCCCTTATGCATAGTCCCCCACATTTGAATGGTTGATGCTACGAGTACACCGGAAGACTCGTGTTTGAAATTATAACTTCATCTTTTTTCAAGTCTTCGTCTCTCCAAGTCTTCCTCTCTTTGTCTCTTTGCTTCTGACCCCATGCAAGATTCTGAGCTCCTGCCACTTATGCATAGTCCTCCACATTTGAATGGTTTGATGCTACGAGTTCACAGGAAGACTCGAGTATGAAATTATAACTTCATCTTTTTCCAAGTCTTCTTTCCAAGTCTTCCTCTCTCGTTTCTTATGCCAAGAGTTAATAAATCATAATCACTTACAGGTCCCGTCACTTTCTGTCTGTCCGAGACATTTTCCATCCTATTTACATACTTATACTTCCGTCCTCCTCATTGCAAGTTGCGGGTAGGGGGTGGAAACACGCCGAATAAATAAAAAATAGTTCGTTAAGTGTTCGTCTAGTTATTCGATCGGATTTGATTTTGTGTGATCATATAAATGTAAACAAATACCTTTTACTATTCGTAATTTAAAAGTATCGAAATCCGAACATTCTAGAATTTGATTCGATAATTCAATAAGCTATTTGATTAATACATATGCATTTTAACCCCTTATGAAAATATATTATTACATATATGCGTACAATTATATTTTACATGATTTCCTCTTCATCCTTTTGTAATTGTTACATTTTAGAGAGCTCTTATGCAAAATATAAAATAATGAAAGTGAATCAAAAATCCTAGCTAACTCAGTCACTCTCTTAGTTCTCTCGAATCGATATCGAATTGAATAGTGAATCGAAAACCGAATCATATACACATATTTGTGACTTTTTTTGAAGAAAACACAGCGCATGGATCAGATCAAATGTTCACGATTAGTAAGCCAACATCGAATATTCGGTCCTAATAGAACTCAAATCGAAAAAATTATTCAATTCGATGTCGAATCCGAATTCGAATAGAGGAGAAATGACCAAATACGAATTCAAATAATCCAGGTATTCACTTCGATTCAGTTCGTTTCCACCCCTAGTTACGGGTGCAAGTCGATGAGTTCTTATCGCTATGATCCATCCAAACATTATGAATTTGAAAAGCTCTTAACAATTAAAATATTTTCCCCGAGGGGAGGAAGACTATGAAAGGCAAAGACTTGGGGAAAATGGTGCAGCCTTCTGCATAGAGAATGTAATGGATTTGAGCCTTCTGCATAGCTATAATTGGCGTCCCCAAGGGGAAAGAAATGGCTTTGCATTCCAAATGCTTTTTGTAAGTTAGAATAATATCAGGTGGATACTGGGCATCCTTGTATGCGTCAATGCAGGCCATATTGATGTTGTGGTCTAAATCATGTTACCCTCCTCATTTCTTCAAGAAAAGAACAGAACATAAGTCTGAGCGGGAAATTTCTCATGCCCTAGCTCTTTTCTGATATGTGGGCTATCTATAGTGATCCAAACTATTAACTGTGACCTACATGTTCTCAAGGTGTACTGTTGTGCGCGCAGGGGACAACAACAACCCTTCTGAGGAATCTGCCCACAAACTAGGCAGAGACTCGATGCAGCCGGAGAAGCATCCAACACGACAAGAACAGAGAACAATGGAGAAAAACAATCAACACAATATTTAATGAGGTTCGGCAACGTGCCTACGTCCTCGGGGCAAAGGAGAGAGATATTTTATTGATTCAGCAATCAATACAATTAATACAGAGGGAAACTTGAGAGAATTCTTAGGGATTCTTCGGGATACAATACATGAGGGCTCTATCCCTTATTTATAACCACAGAGTCCCTGGATTTAAGGAAACCCAAATTAGATTCGATCCCATCCAGAAAAGGAATCTGAATCCCAAAAGAAAAGTCAAAACGTGTCTGTCGGTCGACCTGCCGGTCGACCGACCCATAACACGGTCGACCGCGCTGGTCGACCGCGCCCAACCGAGAACAAAGGCCTGTCAGTCGATCGACCGAGCCGGTTGACCACTCTCTACCACGGTCGACCGGGCGGTCGATCGGGCTAACCCTGTGCACGTCGTGCACGCCGGTCGACCGGGCGGCCGACCGGCCTTCTCCACCAGTCGACCGGGCAGTCGACTATGAGTACAATCTGGTCTGCTTCAATGTGCCGTCTTGCTCCTTTGTCTTCTGATCTCTGTGCTACATTATTCCATCTCCTCTATCTCCTCTCTCCCTATAATTCTCCACCTCGGTGAAGATTTTCAAATCTGAGCCGATCTCCAACGAACTCCAGTCTATCACCTGGCGAAATGGACACACGTCTCAGCTTGCGCGCTTCGGATGAAATCGACACACAATCTTGGCGAAATCGACGCACGATCTCGACTTGGAACCTGTAACTCAGCTATCAACTGGATGCACCACATATGCCTTCCCTATACTTCACCTTAGGAGAACTTCCATACAGGCCGATCATCAAACGTGTCTCCAACTCAGCAACTTCATGACCTCACGAAGAATTCATTATGAGCCAACACTGACTCTCCAGTTGACTGGCTCTATCCAGTCTGCATGTCTTCAGCGACGGTCCAACCAAGTCTGAGTAGAGCACACCGAACACCAACATCGGCTTCAACAAACTGGATGCACACCCCTCCTATGCAAGCTCAACTATCTTCTCACCAGAAGATCAACTGTTCATCGAGATCACAATGCTTCACCTCTACGTGAAGTCTCAATCAGCTTCTCGAGAACCCAAACAGCTTCATGCGGGTTGCATCACCAAAATATGGCTGTGCCTTTACGGCTGCCTACATACCTTGCCCAAAAGATCAAGCCAACCGTAGTTCATTGAAATGAGCTCCATCAAGCTCAAGCACTTGTACCTGGATCTTCAGCAGCGAACATATCTGGCTGAGTCATATGAACCTCCTCACGACCATCATGGAGAATAACGACCTTCAACTTGAGCTTATCGCGGTCACAAGCTTGAAATTCATGCTTCTTTACCCACGAGCGTGGTTTTACCTTGGTTCCAATGGCTGCAAACAACTTGACATTCTGATCAATGTCTTCAACCTGTTCAGCATCAATCCTGGCTACATGATCTCCATCTGGTGAAGTCTTCACTGATGCCGAACCAACTGGAGATGGTGGAGTAGCATCAACCTCCACCCGTTGCGATACTTTCTTGGTCTCCATCCTCTCCACCTACTGAGAGACGGTAGACTTCAACACTGAAGTCTCTTCAAACGTGACATGCCGACTCAACACGATCTTTTTATTTTCGGGGTCCCATAACCTATAGCCTTTCATATTTCTTTTGACACCCAAAAACACAAATTTCTTTGCTCGCGGATTCACCATGCCATCCTTGGCACTGAAGTAGGTCAAACTTTCAAATTCCCGCAGCAAACCATGATCTTGAGCAGCTTTTCTAGACCAAATTTCTAATAGAGTTTTACCTCCTATCGCAGTCGATCCATTTATGAGATGGCTAGCATACACAATCGCCTCAGCCCAAAATGATTTGTTTAATCCTGCATTAGACAACAACTACCGAAGCTTCTTCAGTAAGGAATGGTTTACTTCCTTAGCCAACCCATGTATACCTTCTGTGAAGTGAGTACCAATACCGGTATTCTGGCCAAATCGTAGGAATTGGTCCATGTCTCTTCCAACATTACCAATCTGTAGCTCCTTGATCTTCCTACCATCTGCTTCTCCATCCTTCCTTTCTACTTTACCAACATATCTAGGGCTTCACACCTTTGTCTCATGGGATATAACCAACAATGCCTAGATAAACTATCAACAAAAGAGACAAAGTACCTGTGACCTCCAAGCGATGTAGTCTAAGCAGGTCCGCAAACGCTTACGTGAACACAATCAAGAAGACCTTCTGAGCGGTGAGTACTGCTGCTGAATTTCACCTTCTTCTTATCCAGAACGTTGTGTTCACCCTTCAAGTTGCAGGTAGTAGCACCTTTCAATGATCCCTTCTTTGCAGGAGCTTGCAAAGACTTTTCACCTTCATATCCGACCTTCACCTGCTAGACCTTTGTGCAGCCATCATTAGAAGAAGTAGAAGTCTCTACCTGACCTGTAATCGTACTACCCTTCAAGTAGTAGAGATTTTCCCGACAGACGCCCTCATCACCACCATTGAGCCTTTGATCATCTTCAGAACACCATCTCGTACAGATATCACAAGACCCAATGCTTCTAAAGTGCCAACAGAGATAAGATTCCTTTTGAGTTGAGGTACATACCTCGCCTCCTTCAATTCTCGTACTATCTCATCTTCCATCTTGATACGGACTGTACCCATCTCTTCTATATTACACGGATGATCATCACCCATGACCATGTAACATCCATCTAGCTTCTCTAACTAGAAAATCAGGCCCTGTTCGGGCACACATGATAGGTGGCTCGAATATCCAAGATCCACTTAGCATTATCTGAGTAATCAATAGTAGGAGTAGTAATAGAGAGAGAATACCGATGAGTCTGAATCCGATCCATCCGCCTGTGCGAGATTCGCCTCGGTCTTTGACTCCACCTTCTTACCTTTGGCCTTCGGGCAATCAACTTTCCAGTGCCCTAGTTCCTTACACAAGGCGCACTGATTCCTCTTCAGATCTCTGAAACCTTATCTGGACTTCGATATTCCCTGATCATCTCTTCCCTTCTTATTAGAACTTCTGTCTCTTACCGCCAATGCCTCTGCTGTTGTGTTTCCCGAAGAAGACACTCTATCCTGTCTCCTTACTTCATAACTCACAAGAGCAGCAGACACCTCACTGTAGTTAAGAAATTTACTTCTATTGAGAAATGTAAGAGTAAAGGTCTCATACTCTTCCCTAGGAAGAGAGTTCAAAGAATTACCGCCTTATCCTCTTCACTGGTCTCCACATCCACATTAATTAGATCTGTAAGAAGCTTCTGAAATCACCTAGAGGGGGGGTGAATAGCTGATAATGCTAATCAATACACAATTAAAAATTTATAATACAACAATCAACCCAAAATAAGACTAGAAGCCGAATACCCTGTGAAGGGCTCTGAACTCCTTCCTCGTGATTCCTCTTGATAAGAGTTTGAGGTGCGCAATGCAATCCTTTTGTATGAGTATTTGATTGACAATATGAATATGCAACAAGTGAATAAGGCAAAGAGTATATATAAAGCAAATAATTGTAGCAAGTAATTAAAGAAAATAATTGAAGTAAGAATATAATGCAAGAGATAAGAGCAAGTAAACTAAACGCAAACACCGAGAATTTTTCCGAGGTTCGAGCACCCAGCTCTACGTCCCCGCCTTCCCCAGAAGGATTTCTAACCACTATAACTTCACAAAGAGTTACAATCACACCGGAGTACCCAACTTTACAATCTCGAATACAAGTATCTCTTAGTGATCAAAAGACCACAAACTCTCTTTTGCAAAAGCCTCTTTCCCTTACAAGAACCCTGTAGAATAATGGTTAGAATTGAAGCTCAAATATTGTAAGTGAAAAAAGAAAAAGAACTTGAGAGAGTTTAGAAACTAAAACTTCAGGAATGAGAGATTCTTCAGCACAAAAACTAAGGACCAAACTCTTTTGAAAGCCTTTGAAAACTTTGAATATTTTGCCAATGCTTTTTGTGAAAACCTCTACCCTAATGACCCCTTTATATAGGATTGAGGAAGAGTACACATAGAAAAGTTTTACCTGAATATAAGAGGAAGAAATTGACCCTCTAATACAGCTAACCATGTTTTATTTAAACTTAAACACATTTTGAAAATATGTTAAAATCAGCCTCCAGAAAATTAGCCATTACTGCCAATCTGACAGATTGGTCAAATTTGAGCACATTTTTCAGGCTGCAAACGTTCGAATTAAGAATAAGGTATATAGGAATAATTTGTAGATATTTAAGTCTTCGTTTTAATGCAACTGAAATCAACTCAATATCATTTTTTATTAAAACGTTATCATTAAAACACTGACAGGTGTCAAAACAGAAACTGTAAGCTATTTTCAGAACAGGAATAGAGTTCAACTAAATATTTGACATCTTTAAAATCTGAATCTGAGAATGATTATTAAATAAGAAATTTAGATCTGAAAGTTATCTTTGAAATGAAATTTAAATCATATTATTTGAATATAAGAATAAAAAGTTATGATAACAACTATAAAAGGGTGTCAAGCAGATCAGCAGAACTAAAACTGGTTCAAATCCAAAACCCGATATATGTACTTGAAATCCAAAACCGATTAAATCAAAAACCAAACGTATTAAATTTATGTGTGTGTATTTGAGCTTCAACCTATCCACTATTCTTTGACAAAACTATAAAACTAAAAACAAATCTAATGAAGTCTCTTGAGCCAAACTGAAGTCTTGAGCCATGCAATGCCATGCTAAAGCCTTCTCTTCTATGATCATTTCTTCTTGTGCCTTTTGCCTTATTTGCTCCATGAACCTAGAAGATCTTGCAAAATTTAAACAATGGCCTTCAAAATAGTACTAACCTGAAACTCATCTTGAACAAACTTATTAGTACAAATATAGCTCTTAAGTGTTTTGTTATCATCAAAACTCTAAACAAGTGGAGAGTGTAACCTCTTGGGCCAACAATCTCCCCCTTTTTGATGATGACAAAACAAATAGGCTATATTAACAAAATATAAAAGAGAGGTGAAAACTCCCCCTCAAATTATGCTATATTAAACAAGTAATTTTGAATTGCAATCAAAAGCCATGAGACATAAAACAAAACCATATAAACTTATTTGTAGAACTCATAAAAACATTTTGCAATGCAAAACCATACCAAAACCATAAAAAACCATTTTCTCTCCCTTTTTGTCATACATCAAAAAGGGATAAACAAACAAGAAAAACATTTTTATTCAATAACACAAACATTAAGTTCGCCACATATAAAAGAAAATCTGTTGAAATCAAGTGGTTTAGTGAAAATATCGGCAAGTTGCAAATCCGAAGAAACATAATCAATCATTATGATACCAAAATGAAAATATCTATATATCTTTCATTACAAGATACCAATTTAAAGTAAACAAATAAACATCTTGATACCAATTGTAAGTATTTTTCATCATAAAGTATGGGAGTGGAAATCAAAGGTAAACCAAATACCAATTGAAAGATGAAATACGAAGTTTCTCCCCCTTTATGAAATACCAAATAAAACGATGCATAAGCTTGTATTAGGATACCAATTGAAAACTAATCAATTGAAACATAATAGTCATTAAATAATCAAGCTTAGCATAATCAAAATTTGTGCTCAAAGATATAGAGATATAATAAGCACAAATGAAACATATATGAGTATACAAAGGAATGTCGATATTGATACCAATTGAAAAGATCCAATGATACCAATTGAAATCACAATAAGATTAGGTGTATAACTCATATTACCGTCCACCCATTTCATGCACATGTTTAAAATGATTTTCAATATGAACATACAAGGCATGGTCGCCCAACCAACCGCCCGTAAAAGGTAGGGGTTTTCAAAAATTATGATTTGAAAGTAAATAGGCATAGTTTGAAAACTCTACCATTTGAAGAATAGAAACTAGTTTTAAAGATATTTTTAAAACTAGTAAGAAATCCTTCAAAATATGAAACCAAATCATATATACCATGAAGACATGAAAATCACATAATAATTGACACTCAAAGTCTATAAAGTACATATATGCTCAAGAAATAAAAATCATAAGTAAATAAGAATAATGTGAGTGTAAGAATCATGTAATCACAAAATCATGAAAATAAGGCATTTAAGCTCAAATCAAATTCCTTTACAAACATGAAAAACATAAAAGTTTAATTTTCATCAAAACAAAACAAACCTCAAGGTATATGTATGTTTTGACAAAACAAGAAGTATACCTACATATCCCTAAATACAATTGAGTCCATAATAAAGATTTGCATGACAAGCAAATGACTCAAGGGATATACATGTATATCTTAAGGTTTGACAAAATAGACATATACATGAAGTGAAAAAACACATGATCATAAAACATGTCCAAGATGGGGAATACAAGTTAGAATGCATGAATCATCAAAACTATGCTATACTAGTATATTTAAAAAGCACAAATGAGCATGTAAGCACAAACATATAAAAGTCTATTTGTGGCTTACTAGATGTACATGTATATATCCAAGTTTTAATGAAAACTAACATCCAAACATGTAATCAAATCATGAAGCATAAAACGAGACATAAACCAACATGATAAACATAAATACGATCATTTTGTAAATGCACATGCATTAGAACTATGATATACATAATACTTAAAAAATGGTGAGAACACAAAATATGGGTCCATATAAACATGGGTGATCTCAAATGCTATACATGCATGTCAATGGTCTAATAATCATGGCATTTAACATACTACTTAAAACATGCTAAAACTCAATAATGTGAAAAGCATGCAAATATAAACGGGAGTTAGAGATCGATGCCAAAATCGATGAAGGCACCTCTCTAGTTCTCCAAACCATGGTGGTCCTCCCACCAATCTCCCCTTGAAAGTGATGCATCCAAATAGTCCTCTTTAAGCTTGGAACGCATCCACCTCAAGGCACCAGCAACTCTCACGTCATGTGAGAGCCGACACCTACATCAAATAGACTAGGAGTGGATTTTAGTACCCATATTTTCTTGGGTCCTAAAGAGTTAGTATCACGGATCCACACAAGATTATTTGTTCTATTAATTTGATCATAGCAAAACTTAGCTAAATGGCCATTTTTATCATAATAAGTACATCTATAAACTCTACCAAATTTAAATGCATAATGAGTGTGTGGCTTACTAGCATGTGACTTGTGAGCATGAGTAGCTTTAACATGAGAAGTGTTGTGTGAAGTGTTGACATGATGAGCATTTTTAGCAAAGGTTGTTTTATCATTCTTCACATGTGGATTGTGCCTTTTTGAAAACTTTTCTTCTAATTTCTTAGTATTAAAAGCACAATCTTTCAAAACATTTTCAAAATCAACAATTCTAGTTTTTAACAAAGAAAATTCATTTTCATCAACTTTGAAAATTTTGCTTTACAAGCAACTTTATAAGCTTCAAATTCTCTTTTTGTTGAAACAAGGTTGGAAGACATTTCATTCTTTTCTTGTGAAACAATAGCAAGTTGATTTTTAAGTAAAGCAATTTCCTTTTCCAATTTTGAGCATTCTACCTTTTTATCATCATAGCTATCAGAAAGTTCAACAAAGGCATGTACAAGCATATCTTTACTTAATTCATTATCTTCATCAATAGATTGAGAGGTTACCTTGGGTGTGTTTGTCATGAAACACATATTTGCCGTATCGACCTCATCTTCGGATTCGCTTTCCGAATCCCAAGTAGTTTTGTATGCTTTTTTTTCAACCGGCCTCTTTTGTTTAAAGGAGGAAGTCACCTTTTTCTTGAAATCCGGGCAATCGGCCATGATGTGTCCGGATTTGTGGCAATTGAAGCATATGATTCTTTTCTCCTCCTTCCCTTTCAATTTCATTCTAAAGTTGAGTTTGTTCTTGCAGTACAACCTCTTCACATTTCTTACTAGGAGAAATAGCTCCTCATCATCTTCTTCATCTTCTTCATTGTCGACGATTGTAGAGGAAGACTTGAAGGTTATGGACTTCTTCTTTTGAGGTACCGCTTTTTCTCTTGCCTTCTTCTCCATCTCATGAGTCTTAAGGTTTCCAATAAGACTTATGAGATCCATTTCATCTTTATCATTCAACTCTTTTAAGGTGGTAGCCTTTATCTCCCATGATGAAGGAAGAGCTCGAATCACTTTTCACACATTTTGGTCATTGCTTATCTCATCACCTAGAGAAGAAAGAGCATTAGTAATTTTAGTAAACCTTGTAATCATAGAATCAATAGACTCATCTTCAAGCATTTTAAAACTTTCATATTGGGACCTCAAGAGATCTATTTTGGCTCTCTTGACTTGTGAAGTCCCCTCATGTGTAACCAACAAGTGTTGCCAAATCTCATAGGCGGATTGGCAATGAATAACCCGTGTAAGATCATCCTCATTTAAGGTGGTGAGAAGGGAATTTTGGGCCTTAGAATTAGCCTCATATTCTTTATAGGTAAAGTCAGACCAAGTGCTCTCCTCACTGTCAGGTCGAACATAGGGCTTGGTCAAGAATTTAGCAACTAAGCTACCTAAAGATTGTAGAAAGATAGTCATCCTAACCTTCCAAATGGGAAAATTGAGTCCATCAAATTTAGGAGGGGTCTTAATGTTGTCGGTCATGTTTACTAGTGTATGAATGAAAGAATGCAAATAGCGATTAGCAAATTTTTAGGATCTTTCTGAAATACACCTAGAGGGGGGGTGAATAGGTGTTATGGCTAATCTATAAACTAAATGCGCTAAATGCAAAAGCTAATGCAAATTTTGCAACACACTTAGTACAATCAACAAGTGTAGCCGAATTCCCTGTGAAGGGCTCTGGACTAACTCCTCTTGATTCCCCTAGATATGGGTTGAGGCGCTATGTGAAGCTCTTGTAGATTAGGTACAAGTGAGGCACACACACAAACATACAATAGATATGGCAATATGAATTATGCAAGGCACAACACAAATGCAAGCAAGTATGATATGAATGATAAATGATGCTTTGCACAAAAGTAAAGAGAAAGAGAGTTAGAGAGACAATGGATCAAACGCAAAGGCCAAGATATGTTTCGAGGTTCGAGCACCCAGCTCTACATCCCCGCCTACACCACGGTGTAGGATTTCCAATCCACTATCTCCCACCGAGGGAACCTCCACCGAGGAGGATTTGTTACAACCCGGAGTACCGAACTCCTCTCTCAAACAACCACCTCACAACCGAGGGGTAGGCCCGTAGCCAATACAACAACCAACACCTCTACCGAAGAGGCTTACAAACACCAACTCCACCTCTCACTAGAGGGAGCAAACAACAAATCTCCACCTCTACCAAAGAGGGAGCAAACCAATACCACTCCGATCAACCTCTACCAAAGAGGGATGCACAAATACAAGGAGGGTTTACAACAAGTGGTTACTAAGACCACAAACCAATCTCTCTTTTTCTCTTTTCCACAAAACAAATGATCCTAATAGAATAGGATAGATGATATAGCTCAAGTGGAAATCAAGGTGATTTTGGAAATCAAGAAACAAAGAAAAAACTACTTGGGAAATCTCTTGTAGATGATAGAAATGAAAATCCAAAACAATATCCCAAAAACCTAGTTTTCTTTGATTTTCCAAAACCCTTAAAAAACAAATAAATAAATCTTTTTGGCACAAAAACTATTTTGAAAACTTGTTTAAAACACTTAAGAAGGTCTGGAATTTTTGCTCTTAAAAACTTAGTTGAAAACCTTAAAGAGATGGGGTATATATAGCCCCAATACAAAACTAGCCGTTAGAGCTGAGCTGGCAGCTCTGACAGGCAGCGGTCGACCGCCCGGTCGACCGCCAACGGTCAAAAATGTGACCGTTGGGCAAACCCGGTCGACAGCCCGGTCGACCCAAAAATACAGAGAGCACTGCTCTCTGGGACGGTCGACCGCCCCACTGTGCCAGCAGCGTGCACAAGTCTGTGCACGTCGGTCGACCGATCCGGTCGACCGACTTCAGCCCTAGTCGACTTGTCATTTCGACTAGTCGACTTGGTTGAAGCCTGGAACAGAAATCTGGGTAAAAATATATTTTGAAAATACTTTTATCTTTTCTAAAATTTCATAAAACTTGTTTTATCATTTTATTTTGAAACACAAACTAGTGATAAAAATTTCAAGACATATATCAATCATATCAAATCATTTTTGTGTCTTGCCAATTTTTACCAAAAATCAAAACTTGTATTTTATCAAACTTGATTTTTCAATACATGAATAGGAATGCCAAAATAAGTTTGTTTAAGAAGTTAAAGCATGTATGTATACCTAGAATACATCTACTATACATAAAAACAATTAAACTTGTTTTGATCAAACTATTCATGAAAACACATATCAAAACCAAACGTGTGTGTATTGTGCACTTGAGCATATCGACTATACTAAACTTTACAATATGGATCTAAACACACTAAACTAGGATACCTAAGTCTTCTTGACGATCTTCATCTTCAAGTCGACTTGCTCCAAAACACCGTGATCCACCGAGTGCAAATGAATGATCTTTGAGCTTTGGCACCGGAATCACCATGAAAAGCTTCTAAACTCCTTGTTGAAGCTAATCACCAACTAATATCTTGCTAATTGATCTGAAACTTAAAATCACAAGAATATTAGTAAACATAACTATATGAGTTAATCATCATCAAAACTAGAGTGGGAGGCCTTTGGGCCAACAATTTCCCCCTTTTTGATGATGACAAAACTCATGGAGTTATATATGCATGGATTAAAGTTAAGCTTCAAAGAAGCTCCCCCTTAGCTCATGCATAAACAAATAAACAATAATATGCAATGCATATGAAACATGAAACATGCATAGATATGCATAAACAATAAAAGCTCTAGATATCAAATGGAATATTCAAAACAAAACATGCTCTTGATACCAATGAAATTTTCAATACATGTTCTAAATACCAATTAAACTTAATAAACAATTAACAATTAAACTTAATATATGCAAAAACCTAAGTATGCATATATAAACTCAAATACTTCTCCCCCTTTTTGTCAATCATCAATAAAGGGCTAAAAGCAAAAACAAAACAATAAATTTTTCTCTCCCTTTTTGTTTGAAACAAAGAACCAACAAAAAGGTTACAATCAATAAAAACAATGTTCTCCCCTTTTGTCTAAAACAAATAAAAGATATCAATAAGGGGTTACAATCAATTAAGATATCAATTTAAATATATGTCAAAGATAGCATCTTGATACCAATTAAAAGTGAACATAAAAACAATCTAGTAAATGGTATATGCGATATACATTCATGAAGAGAAAGACGCTAAGTTAACTTCCCTACACATATGAATTACATGAAGAAGGGATGACAAGCCCTAATTCACATAACACATATTATGTAATGCATAAGAGGAGATGTGAAGCTCCCCCTACACACGTGTATCACATAAAGAAAGGATGTCAAGCCTCTCAATACAAGATACACTCAACATGAATCTATATGTAGAAGAGATGTTAAGCTCTCCTTGCATATAGGCAATACAAAATAAAACTTTTGAGTATTTTCTTTTAAACAAAATTTTGGAGATACCAATTGAAATTAAACATACATCTTGAATTCATAAACACGAAACTTGATACCAATTGAAATTATTATTCTTTTAAAGACAAATGATACCAAATTGAAATTCAATATTTTTTATCATAAAGCAAGGGAGTGGAAATCAAATACCAATTGAAATAGAATATGAAATACACATTTTCTCCCCCTTTATGAAATATCAAAAGAAACATTGCGTAGGCTTGAAATAAGATACCAATTGAAAAATGAATCAATTGAAATAAAGTTAAAGCTCAAGCTCTAGCAAAAACAAGATTTGTGCTTAAGATATAGAATATAATAGCACAAATAAAAATGTATATGTGTATGAAATAAAATGAGTACCAATCACAATAGATGATACCAATTGAAGAACATACATACACAATAAACAATTATGAGTATACAAAAGGATCAAATTGATACCAATTGAAAGAGTTCAATGATACCAATTGAATCAACAATAATAATCAAGTGTATATCTCATATAATCTACCACCCAATCATGATTCAAGTTTTAAATGATTTTCAATTTAAGGCATACATGAACATGATCTCCCATCCAACCGCCCTTAGATGGTAGGGGTTTTCAAGAAATAGATTTGAAAATGTAGTTTGTTTGAAAATCTCTACCAAAATGAAGAACACCGCAACTAGTTAAATGGAAAACTTGTTAATTAGTACGAAATCCTTCAAGTAAGGAATAAAACAAAATAGTTTTTCATAAAACATGAAATCTACATGATAGTCAACACTCTAATCCAATTAAGCATATATATATGACTCATGAAAACAAAACATGAGCAAATTATAAATATGAGTGTATAAATAAAATGTGAAAATCATATTCATGAAAATATTCAGTTAAGCTCAATTATTTCTCAAAACATGGAAACATGAAAATCATCAAAACTTATTTAATCTTCAAGGCATATGTATGTCTAATACAAACTAAAGTGTACATACATATCCAAAACACAACGTGTAACGCCCCGATCCCAATGATACGGGAACGTCACTGCAACGCATATACGTAGGTCAGATAGTGCCCCCACGTATATACGCTAAGCATTAAGTACAACAAGTATCAGAGTACAACACACAGCGTGGTATATACATATGCCAACTTACAAAATATAAATACAAGTTATACAAGTTATGATAAGCAATATCACTTTACAGGTGTCCTTTATCACAACCCAAGTCCAAAAGAACAATATACAACCAAAAATACAAAAACGCTCACGAAATGGATGGAGATCCCGTGAACCAAAAGGAAGAGTCGAGCACGATAGGACTAGAGCCGGTCAGCCTGCTCACAAAGATAAGCCCGGTCCTCTGTGGAAGGCTCCACTTCGTTCCAAGCCTCAGAATCTGAATATGCAAATCCAACGGGTCAAGACATATAATAACAAATAAAAGATAGTCAAGTGACATGAGGATCATGAATAAAGACAATGAAGTTGCAATAAATAGCAATGAATAACAGGCGATGTAAACTCAATAAGGTAAGATCATATGCAACAAATCTACAATTAACGTCTTATTATTATTACTTGTCTTACTGTGATATCTAGCTATGTGACCCAGCGTCCCAGAGCACATAGATCCATATCCTAGTGAAACAAGGTTGTTATTGGAAACAGCGGTTGTATCGACGAACTATGTTTACAGTGGGTCCCGTGCATGCCCGGGACCACGGTCCAGGGTGTTCCGTTGCTTGAAGACGGAACCAGCCGCAAGGCCTAACAGGAGGGTCTTATGTATGCCCTTGTCATGACAGTAAACAGGAAAGGGAGCAAGCACTCCCCTCGGTCCCCTGGAGTACCACAGGTTAGACCGGAACATAATTGTACAATATACCTAAAACCACTGTAAACACGAACACATATCGATATCCGCATATTTCCCCCTGACCCCAATGTAAGTTGGTCTATTTTATATAATAAGTCGGGTATATCATGCTTGGTGTTTCAGTGATAGCATGAAGGGGTGGTGATACTTCACATTTAACAAGTTATGGAATAGCAACATGTAACATGAGTGATGAAGCATAATAAAGCAAGATCTATCAGGTAACAAGTCATGCAGTACAGGTATGAAGCATAAACAAAGCTAAAACAGTATACAGATATCAGGGAAAGGTCAGAAATTAAAAGGAAAGGAGTCAGAAAACTGGCCCAGAATTAGGCTGTCGGTCGACCTCCGGTCGACTGGGGATATAACTGGCGGTCGGCTCCCGGTCGACTGCCGGTCGACCGTGCAGATGCCGTGAGCTCCAGGTTTTGGCCGGTCGACTACCGGTCGACTGGTCCACATCTAAATCCTAAGTCGGTCGAGTCAGCGGTCGACTGCCGGTCGACCGCCAGCTCAAAGCTGTGCACGTGGTGCACATCGGTAGAGTGATCGGTCGACTGCCGGTCGACCGATCCTCTGAAATCTGCTGCTGTTAAGGCAGAAAAATCAGATTTCACTTTGGTTGGTTCTATCAGTCTAAAAATAGGATTTTTATGTTGTTAGGGGACCTGATCTATCAATACAAGTACACCAGAACAGGGACTAGCCTTGATGAGTAATTTGCTTACATGGAAAGGTTGGATTTGAGTGTTGATGACCTAAAAATAGGATTTTTTTATGGGACCATTTTACAAGAATTACTATCACAAGTAAATAGAGGGTAATCTAGGTCTTGGTGAGTAAAGATACTCACAAGGATAGGTTTAATTGGGACTTGATCCAAGGATGGAGATGGTGGCTTCAATCCACACTTGTTGTTGAAGCTTGAGTTGAAGAATTGCTCTTGGTGTTGCTTTGGGAGTAGTGGTTGAAGTTGAAGTCTTTGATGAAGCCCTAGAAGAAACCCTTGGGATCTTGAGGTGGAGGTGAAGAGATTGGGTTCTTGGAGTTAGGGTTTTTGCTTGAGGAAGAAGGAGATCTTGAGAGAATTCTTCTCTTGTTGAAGAAATGAGAAAAAAGGGAAATTTGCAAATGGAAATGCATATATAGGTTGGGATTTTTTGTAAGGGAGTGGAATTAAGGTGGATGTGAGGGGTTTTCTTGCAAAAGAAGGGGGGTGAGGTGTCCCTCACTTGGCCACTTGGCCAGCCATGGGAAGGAGAGAGAGTGAGTGGGGTTAGGTGAAGGGTGAGTGGGAAATGAGGTGGCACATGAGGTGGAAAATGGAATTTGCAATAATTGAAAAAAAATGCCCGAAATTCAAGTATCCCGGAATGATCTGAAAATTTTACCAAAAATCAAGAATAATATTTGAAGACTCATGGTGAAATTCGTTTGAAGAGATACTGTATAGTTTTAAAATTAAAAATCCCGGAATCAGTTATTTACCGACTCCGAAAGAATTTTCATAAATTCATAAAATTCTCAGAAAAAGTGTATAAGTAAGAAATATGATTCTAAGCAATAAAGTCTAAAGGACTTTCTAAAAATTCCTAACTGTTTGGAAGATAAAAATTCGGAAATCGGTCAGCGGCACTGGCCGACACCGGTTTCGGAGAAATTCATTTTAATTCCAGAAAATTCCAGAAAATCACATAAAATCTAAAATGTTGGAAAATGATATTTGAAATTAAAATTGATCAATTACGGAAGGTAAATCGGAAAATACGATCGAGAGACTGAATACGTAACTAAGCACGTATTCCGGGAGAGGGGTATTACAATCTACCCACCTTACAAAAATTTCGTCCTCGAAATTTCATAAGGTGAAAGATAACAGGAAAAGCAACAGATAGATACGTATACAAGGAAAGATAACGGGAAAGAAGGGTAGAAGGAAAGAGTCATACCAAATCAGGATGTGAAAAGTTGGGGATAACGCTCCCGGATAACGTCCTCTCGTTCCCAAGTGGCCTCTCCTGGTGCATGCCTGTTCCAAGACACCAATACTAATGGAATAGCTCTGTTCTTCAGTGTCTTGACACTCCTATCCAGAATGGCCATCGGCTGCTCTTGGTATGATAAATCCGGTAGTAGCTCCAGCTCGGAATGATCCAGAATATGGCTGTCATCCCTGACATACTTCCTCAACTGAGACACGTGGAAGACATTATGCACCCCGTCCAAAGATGGCGGCAACGCCAATCTATAAGACACATCCCCCACACGATCCAGGATCTCGAATGGGCCGATATACCTCGGACTTAGCTTCCCACGTGTACCGAACCGGATTACACCCTTGGTAGGTGATATCTTCAAGAACACATGATCTCCGGTCTGGAATTCCAATGGCCTCCTTAGAGTGTCTGCCCAACTCTTCTGTCTGCTCTGAGCAGCCCTGAGATGATCTCTGATAACCCTGACTTTCTCTGTCGTCTGCATCAGGATCTCTGGTCCCAAAAGACTCCTCTCACCGACTTCATCCCAACAAATCGGTGATCTGCACTTCCTTCCATACAATGTCTCAAAGGGTGCCATCTTAATACTTGCCTGATAGCTGTTGTTATATGAAAACTCAGCCAAGTGAAGATGGTCTTCCCATGATCCTCCGAAGTCAATCATGCAAGCCCTCAACATATCTTCAAGGATCTGGATGGTCCTCTCAGATTGCCCGTCTGTCTGAGGATGGTAAGAAGTACTGAATTTCAGACGAGTTCCCAGACTCTCTTGGAGACTCTCCCAGAAATGAGATCTGAATCTGGTGTCTCTATCTGATACAATACTAACTGGAACTCCATGCAGACGAACTATCTCCTTCATATACTTGTCTGCCAGAACCTCTGTCGACTGGCCTACCCTGAATGGTATGAAGTGAGCTGACTTGGTGAGGCGATCAACTATTACCCACACCGCATTATTACCCCTGGGACTCCGAGGCAATGCCGTCACAAAATCCATGGTGATGTGCTCCCACTTCCATTCGGGTATCGGTAAAGGTTGAAGAAGTCCAGCTGATCTCTGATGCTCGATCTTTATCTGCTGGCAAACCAAGCACTTGGCAACAAACTGGGCTATCTCTCTCTTCATAGCATTCCACCAAAAGTGCTTCTTCAGGTCCTGGTACATCTTGTTTCCCCCAGGGTGTATAGAATAAGCTGAACTGTGTGCTTCCTCCAAAATCTTCTGTCTGACTTCTCCTTGGGGAACACAAAGTCTATCTCCAAAATACAATGCACCATCTGGGTGAATGCAGATATCCGACCTCAATCCAGCCTCCACCTGAGCTCTGAATGTCTGCAATCTGGGGTCCTCCTTCTGAGCTTCCTTGATCTCCTCTATCAATGATGACTGGATCTGTAAAGCCATGAACTGCCCGGCCTTATCACCTCCTTGCACTAACATCAAATCCAATCTGAAGAACTCCTGAATCAACTCCCTCTGCTGCGTGAGGTGGACTAGCACTCTGTTCTCTGGCATCCTGCTCAGTGCATCTGGAACGGTATTGACTTTGCCTGGATGATACTGCAAGTCAATATCATAGTCCGCCATAAGCTCCAACCACCTCCTCTGCCTCATATTCAACTCCTTCTGTGAGAAAATATACTTGAGGCTCTTGTGATCTGTGTATATCAACACTTTGTCTCCCAGAAGGTAGTGTCTCCAGATCTTCAAAGCAAATACCACAGCCGCCAACTCCAAATCATGAGTTGGGTAATTCCTCTCATGAGGCTTCAACTGCCTAGATGCATATGCTATAACATGATCATGTTGCATAAGCACACACCCCAGGCCTTTACCTGATGCATCACAGAAAATGACCATCCCTCCTCTTCCTGAAGGGGTCCTCAAGATTGGAGCTGTGATAAGCCTCTGCTTCAACTGCTCAAATGCTGCATCACATTCTTCTGTCCATATGTATCTCTCCCCCTTTCTGGTGAGCCTGGTCAACGGAGCTGCAAGTCTAGAGAAATCCTGGACAAAGCGCCTGTAATATCCGGCTAGTCCAAGAAAGCTCTTTATCTCAGTCACCGTCTTCGGAACTGGCCAATTCTTCACTGCCTGGACTTTACTAGGATCAACTGAAATTCCTTCTGCTGAAACTATGTGTCCAAGGAAAGCTATGCTGTCCAACCAGAATTCACACTTGCTCCTTTTGGCATGAAGCTGCTCCTGCTGAAGGGTCTGCAACACAATTCTCAAGTGCTCTGCATGCTCCTTATAATTCTTTGAATAGATCAGAATGTCATCTATAAATACAACTACAAACTGATCCAGGTAAGGAGAGAACACTCGGTTCATCAAGTCCATGAAAACTGCAGGGGCATTTGTGACTCCGAAAGGCATAACCAGGAACTCATAGTGGCCATATCGGGTCCTGAATGCCGTCTTCGGAACATCCTCCTTCTTCACCCTCAGCTGATGGTAACCCGACTGCAAATCTTAGAAAATACACGGGCTCCATGAAGCTGATCAAACAAATCATCAATCCTGGGTAAGGGATATTTGTTCTTGATGGTGACCTTGTTCAACTCCCTATAATCAATACAAAGCCTCTTACCACCATCCTTCTTATTTGCCAAGAGCACTGGAGCTCCCCATGGTGAAGTGCTTGGTCGAATCAGTCCCTTGTCTGAATATTCCTGCAGTTGCTTCTTCAAGATCTCCAACTCCGTCGGTGCCATCCTGTACGGAGCCTTAGATATAGGAGCTGTCCCTGGAACTGTATCAATGGAGAACTCCACTATCCTCTCCGGTGGAAGTCCTGAAATCTCAGCAAAGACTTCTGGAAATTCATCCCACACTGGCACTCCCTTCTGAACCTCCGAAGTGGTCATCTGAATCTTCTTCTTAGCAGGCTTCACCTCTCCACTAAACTGGAACTCCGGCTGATGTGGGATTCTGAAATTGATCTTCCTTTCTCTACAATCAATCACTGCATAGTACTGACTGAGCCAGGTCATGCCTAAGATTACATCGTACCCCTTGGTGTCTAGTACGAGCATATCTATGGCCAAGATCTTCTCACAAAGTTCCACTGGACAGTCAGCACAAACTCTAGAAGATATAACTACCCCATTCCCTGTACTTATCTCCCATTTGCGGTCTAAAGCCTTAACAGTATAGAATGTAAAGCTACAAAATGATCGGAGATATAACAGTGGGATGCACCTGAATCGAAGAGAGCGAGAACAGGTATTGAATGAACTCTGATGTTACCTGTAATCACCTCCTCTGAAGCCTCAGCCTCTACTGCTGTCAGGTTGTAGGCCTGACCTCTACCACGTCCTGCTGCCGTCCTGGCTCCTCTCTGCACTGGGCGAACAACATGCGGTGGAGGAAGGGGAAGAGCTCTCCTCATCACTGGTCCCTGGTTCCTCTGCCCCACTGGCCCTGGTAGTACCCTCTGTCCATACTGCTCTTGAGGTGCCGGCAAGGTTTGGTTAGCAAACCCCATTCTCCTGTGTGGACAGGTCTCTACGGCATGGTCTCGTGCTCCACACACCAAACACAATCCGTTTGCCCTCCGGCAATTCTGCTGGGAGTGTCCTGGTTTCTGGCAAAAGTTGCAGATAAGACCTGGTCGAGCCATCTGGTAAGGAACTGCTCTGAATGGCTGCCTAGCCTGGACCTTCGCCGCTCTGGACGGTCCTCCTCTACCCACCGGTACAAACGGCCTCTTCATGGCCTGGTTCTTCATCTGATCCTCCTGCTTCTTCTCTAACCCACGCTCCACCTCTCGAGCGATGGTGAGAACCTCTGAATAGGTCTTCAGCTGCTGGGGCATCAAGAGGACCTGTATGTCCATCTGCAGACCTTGCTGAAACCTGCTTGCCCTCTTCTCCCCATCCGTCACCATGTACGGGGCAAAGCGGCTCAGTCTGAGAAACTCCGCGGCATACTCATCCACGGACTTGTTCCCTTGCTGTAGTCTGATGAACTGCTCCTCCATGTCCTTCTGAGCAGTAGCAGGGAAGAATCGACTGTAGAAGCTCTTGGAGAAAGTATCCCAGGAGACAGGCTTCTCCAATCTGGCCTCTTCGGCCAACCACCAAGTCCGGGCTATGTCCTTCAGCTGAATCTTGGCAACCTCCACTTGGTTCTCCTTAGGCACTCGGGCGGCGTTCAGCAAATCAGTGGTGTCCGTCAACCATTGTTCAGCATCCAATGGTTTCTCGACTCTCGTGAAGATGGCCGGTTGTAGCCGCCGGAAATCTGACACGTTCCCAGGCCTTTGCTCCTTTGGGGCTGCCAACTCCTGCCTGAGGAGCTCAGTCTGCTGCTGCTGGTTCTCCATCATGGTCTGGATGACCTTCAGGATATCAGCACTCTCCCCTCCTACGGGTCCATTCGGTACTTGCCCGACGTTGTTACGACCCGATCGCCTCTCCATACCGAAAGGGATAAGATCTGGAATTGGAAACAAATGAAAGGAGTTTAGGACACGAGGAAATGAATCAAGGACGGAATCAAGGAGGACTAGACAACTTTGTACATTGTAGTTGGCATTAGCAAATCACTAGGATTTGCCACTTGGTTGTACTTTTAGGTTTGAGAGCCTAGGCTCTGATACCAACCTGTAACGCCCCGATCCCAATGATACGGGAACGTCACTGCAACGCATATACGTAGGTCAGATAGTGCCCCCACGTATATACGCTAAGCATTAAGTACAACAAGTATCAGAGTACAACACACAGCGTGGTATATACATATGCCAACTTACAAAATATAAATACAAAGTTATACAAGTTATGATAAGCAATATCACTTTACAGGTGTCCTTTATCACAACCCAAGTCCAAAAGAACAATATACAACCAAAAATACAAAAACGCTCACGAAATGGATGGAGATCCCGTGAACCAAAAGGAAGAGTCGAGCACGATAGGACTAGAGCCGGTCAGCCTGCTCACAAAGATAAGCCCGGTCCTCTGTGGAAGGCTCCACTTCGTTCCAAGCCTCAGAATCTGAATATGCAAATCCAACGGGTCAAGACATATAATAACAAATAAAAGATAGTCAAGTGACATGAGGATCATGAATAAAGACAATGAAGTTGCAATAAATAGCAATGAATAACAGGCGATGTAAACTCAATAAGGTAAGATCATATGCAACAAATCTACAATTAACGTCTTATTATTATTACTTGTCTTACTGTGATATCTAGCTATGTGACCCAGCGTCCCAGAGCACATAGATCCATATCCTAGTGAAACAAGGTTGTTATTGGAAACAGCGGTTGTATCGACGAACTATGTTTACAGTGGGTCCCGTGCATGCCCGGGACCACGGTCCAGGGTGTTCCGTTGCTTGAAGACGGAACCAGCCGCAAGGCCTAACAGGAGGGTCTTATGTATGCCCTTGTCATGACAGTAAACAGGAAAGGGAGCAAGCACTCCCCTCGGTCCCCTGGAGTACCACAGGTTAGACCGGAACATAATTGTACAATATACCTAAAACCACTGTAAACACGAACACATATCGATATCCGCATATTTCCCCCTGACCCCAATGTAAGTTGGTCTATTTTATATAATAAGTCGGGTATATCATGCTTGGTGTTTCAGTGATAGCATGAAGGGGTGGTGATACTTCACATTTAACAAGTTATGGAATAGCAATATGTAACATGAGTGATGAAGCATAATAAAGCAAGATCTATCAGGTAACAAGTCATGCAGTACAGGTATGAAGCATAAACAAAGCTAAAACAGTATACAGATATCAGGGAAAGGTCAGAAATTAAAAAGGAAAGGAGTCAGAAAACTGGCCCAGAATTAGGCTGTCGGTCGACCTCCGGTCGACTGCCGGTCGACTGGGGATATAACTGGCGGTCGGCTCCCGGTCGACTGCCGGTCGACCGTGCAGATGCCGTGAGCTCCAGGTTTTGGCCGGTCGACTACCGGTCGACTGGTCCACATCTAAATCCTAAGTCGGTCGAGTCAGCGGTCGACTGCCGGTCGACCGCCAGCTCAAAGCTGTGCACGTGGTGCACATCGGTAGAGTGATCGGTCGACTGCCGGTCGACCGATCCTCTGAAATCTGCTGCTGTTAAGGCAGAAAAATCAGATTTCACTTTGGTTGGTTCTATCAGTCTAAAAATAGGATTTTTATGTTGTTAGGGGACCTGATCTATCAATACAAGTACACCAGAACAGGGACTAGCCTTGATGAGTAATTTGCTTACATGGAAAGGTTGGATTTGAGTGTTGATGACCTAAAAATAGGATTTTTTTATGGGACCATTTTACAAGAATTACTATCACAAGTAAATAGAGGGTAATCTAGGTCTTGGTGAGTAAAGATACTCACAAGGATAGGTTTAATTGGGACTTGATCCAAGGATGGAGATGGTGGCTTCAATCCACACTTGTTGTTGAAGCTTGAGTTGAAGAATTGCTCTTGGTGTTGCTTTTGGGAGTAGTGGTTGAAGTTGAAGTCTTTGATGAAGCCCTAGAAGAAACCCTTGGGATCTTGAGGTGGAGGTGAAGAGATTGGGTTCTTGGAGTTAGGGTTTTTGCTTGAGGAAGAAGGAGATCTTGAGAGAATTCTTCTCTTGTTGAAGAAATGAGAAAAAAGGGAAATTTGCAAATGGAAATGCATATATAGGTTGGGATTTTTTGTAAGGGAGTGGAATTAAGGTGGATGTGAGGGGTTTTCTTGCAAAAGAAGGGGGTGAGGTGTCCCTCACTTGGCCACTTGGCCAGCCATGGGAAGGAGAGAGAGTGAGTGGGGTTAGGTGAAGGGTGAGTGGGAAATGAGGTGGCACATGAGGTGGAAAATGGAATTTGCAATAATTGAAAAAAAATGCCCAAAATTCAAGTATCCCGGAATGATCTGAAAATTTTACCAAAAATCAAGAATAATATTTGAAGACTCATGGTGAAATTCGTTTGAAGAGATACTGTATAGTTTTAAAATTAAAAATCCCGGAATCAGTTATTTACCGACTCCGAAAGAATTTTCATAAATTCATAAAATTCTCAGAAAAAGTGTATAAGTAAGAAATATGATTCTAAGCAATAAAGTCTAAAGGACTTTCTAAAAATTCCTAACTGTTTGGAAGATAAAAATTCGGAAATCGGTCAGCGGCACTGGCCGACACCGGTTTCGGAGAAATTCATTTTAATTCCAGAAAATTCCAGAAAATCACATAAAATCTAAAATGTTGGAAAATGATATTTGAAATTAAAATTGATCAATTACGGAAGGTAAATCGGAAAATACGATCGAGAGACTGAATACGTAACTAAGCACGTATTCCGGGAGAGGGGTATTACACAACGAGTCCACAAAGATATATGCATGAAGGCACGTGGCTCAAAAAGATGTATATGTATAAGATTAGTTTGGACGAGATAGACATATACATGAAGTTAAACATAAATACATGAACAATATGAAAAGCTAAATTTTTCATTAAAACAAATGTCATTTCAAGGTATATGTATGAATTGTCAACACAATAAGTATACATATATCCCTAAACACAATTGAGTCCATATGTATAGATTTGCATGAAAGGCAAATGACTCAAGGGGTATACATGTATATCTTAATGTTTTGACAAAATGCACATATACATGAAATGGAATACTCATATAAAATAAAACCAAAATGGGAATACAAGTTTAAAATGTATGAATCATCAAAACTAGACTATACTAATACATCTAATGGAACAAATAAGCATTCAAGCACAAACATATATAGATTTATTTGTGGCCCACTATATGCACAAGTATAAATCCTAGTTTTAATAAAAACTAACATTTAAACATATATTCAAAACATGAAGCATCAAAAACAGGATAAAAATCAACATGATAAACATAGGCATGATTATTATGTAAATTCACATGTTATTAGATTTATGATGTACATGATAGCTAAGCTAACAAGAGAACACTAACAATGTGACCATATAAGCATGTGTGTCTCAATACTATACATGTATGTCATACTCCTAATAAACATGACATTTACATACAAATCACTAAACAATAAAACATGCTAATAATGAACAAAATGAAAACATGTAAACAATAAATAGGAGTTAGGAATCGTTACCAAAACCTAGAAGGCAACTTTTCTTGTCTCCAAAACATGGTGGTCTTCTCCACCAAACTTCCCTTGAAAGTGATGCATCCAAATAATCTCCTTTAAGTACGGAACGCATCCACTCCAAGGTACGGCAACTCTCACGTCATGTGAGAGCCCACACCTACATCAAAAACAATAGGAGGGGTGGTCTTTGGTACCCATATCTTGTTGGGTCCATGGGGGTTAGTCCCTTCTCTAACCCAAACAAATTTCTTTGCTAAATTTGAAGTATGTAATCTTTCATAACAAAATTTAGCAAGGTGGCCCTTACGTCCACAATGTGTACAAGTGTACACATGAGCATACATGTGTTGATGGTGTCCGTGAGGAGCATGTGTATGCAGTGTATGGTGTGCATGCATAGATGGAACTTGTTTCTTTCGAAACAAAGTTTCCAAACGTGTATGATTCTTAGCACATTGGCTCATAGTGGAGCCCAAACAATCCATTTTCTTCTTAATTAGATTTATATCATTTTCAATCAAAGAAGAAGTGGAGCATGCAAGGGTGATCTAGGTGAAACTACCTAGCATGGCAAACATGTGAATCAATCTTAGTTTGCAAAACAATATTTTTCTCTAAACAAACATTTAAATCATTAGAAATAGAAATGATTTTATTTTTCAAAGCAACATTCTCTTTTAAAACAAAATCAACTTTTAAAGACAAGTTTTCATTTTTCTTCAAAAGAGTTTCACAATCATTTTAGACTTTAAAAATTTATTTTCTTTTAAAGCAATGTCTAATTGAGATCTCAATGAATCCCTTTCATCATAGAGCTCAACCTTCTCTTGCAAAACCTTGTTAAGCTTAGAAGACAAATTCTCTTTTTCTTTATTTAAGCACAAGTCTTCTTTTTCAACAAATTATATTTTTCAATTAATTTTTCACAAACAATTGATAGTTCTTCATTTAAAGCATGGGCATCAACAAAATCATTTGAAGAACTAGCACAATCATCACTATCTAGCTGAGTTTCCGATTGTACCTCAAGGGAGTCATTCCCTTGGACCATGAAGCATTGTGGATCGGATTCTCCACTAGACTCCTCCGGTTGAATTTGCAATTGAAGCTTGGAGGTGGTGGTGGTGGTTGTCAACAAATTCCACACCGCAAAGGCGGAATCAATGTTAGAAACACGCATAAGATATTCTTTAGATAATGTGCTTCTAATAGCCTCAAGGGCTTGTACATTGGCCCCTATATGATTGCGATCACCAAGATAACATCTCTTGGTGGCGGCAAGGAAAACATGCAAACCTAAGGTCTTTAGGTACATGGACATCCTATACTTCCAACAACAATGTTGGAAGGATCAAAACTAGGAGGGTCATGAAGTCCATGGTATAAACTATATGTGTGCAAACAAGCAAATGCAAACAATAGATTAGCAAACAAGGATCTTACTCCTAGGATGTTAAGCCTAAGTATCAGGAGCACTAGCTCTGATACCAATTGAAATACACCTAGAGGGGGTGAATAGGTGTTATGGCTAATCTATAAACTAAATGCGCTAAATGCGAAAGCTAATGCAAATTTTGCAACACACTTAGTACAATCAACAAGTGTAGCCGAATTCCCGTGAAGGGCTCTGGACTAACTCCTCTTGATTCCCCTAGATATGGGTTGAGGCGCTATGTGAAGCTCTTATAGATTAGGTACAAGTGAGGCACACACACAAACATACAATAGATATGGCAATATGAATTATGCAAGGCACAACACAAATGCAAGCAAGTATGATATGAATGATAAATGATGCTTTGCACAAAAGTAAAGAGAGAGAGAGTTAGAGAGACAATGGATCAAACGCAAAGGCCAAGATATGTTTCGAGGTTCGAGCACCCAGCTCTACATCCCCGCCTACACCACGGTGTAGGATTTCCAATCCACTATCTCCCACCGAGGGAACCTCCACCGAGGAGGATTTGTTACAACCCGGAGTACCGAACTCCTCTCTCAAACAACCACCTCACAACCGAGGGGTAGGCCCGTAGCCAATACAACAACCAACACCTCTACCGAAGAGGCTTACAAACACCAACTCCACCTCTCACTAGAGGGAGCAAACAACAAATCTCCACCTCTACCAAAGAGGGAGCAAACCAATACCACTCCGATCAACCTCTACCAAAGAGGGATACACAAATACAAGGAGGGTTTACAACAAGTGGTTACTAAGACCACAAACCAATCTCTCTTTTTCTCTTTTCCACAAAACAAATGATCCTAATAGAATAGGATAGATGATATAACTCAAGTGGATATCAAGGTGATTTTGGAAATCAAGAAACAAAGAAAAACTACTTAGGAAATCTCTTGTAGATGATAGAAATGAAAATCCAAAACAATATCCCAAAACCTAGTTTTCTTTGATTTTCTAAAACCTTGAAAAACAAATAAATAAATCTTTTTGGCACAAAAACTATTTTGAAAACTTGTTTAAAACACTTAAGAAGGTCTGGAATTTTTGCTCTTAAAAACTTAGTTGAAAACCTTAAAGAGATGGGGTATATATAGCCCCAATACAAAACTAGCCGTTAGAGCTGAGCTGGCAGCTCTGACAGGCAGCGGTCGACCGCCCGGTCGACCGCCAACGCTCAAAAATGTGACCGTTGGGCAAACCCGGTCGACCGCCCGGTCGACCCAAAAATACAGAGAGCACTGCTCTCTGGGACGGTCGACCGCCCGGTCGGCCGGCCCACTGTGCCAGCAGCGTGCACAAGTCTGTGCACGTCAGTCGACCGATCCGGTCGACCGACTTCAGCCCTAGTCGACTTGTCATTTCGACTAGTCGACTTGGTTGAAGCCTGGAACAGAAATCTGGGTAAAAATATATTTTGAAAATACTTTTATCTTTTCTAAAATTCCATAAAACTTGTTTTATCATTTTATTTTGAAACACAAACTAGTGATAAAATTTCAAGACATATATCAATCATATCAAATCATTTTTGTGTCTTGCCAATTTTTACCAAAACCAAAACTTGTATTTTATCAAACTTGATTTTTCAATACATGAATAGGAATGCCAAAATAAGTTTGTTTAAGAAGTTAAAGCATGTATGTATACCTAGAATACATCTACTATACATAAAAACAATTAAACTTGTTTTGATCAAACTATTCATGAAAATACATATCAAAACCAAAACGTGTGTGTATTGTGCACTTGAGCATATCGACTATACTAAACTTTACAATATGGATCTAAACACACTAAACTAGGATACCTAAGTCTTCTTGACGATCTTCATTTTCAAGTCGACTTGCTCCAAAACACCGTGATCCACCGAGTGCAAATGAATGATCTTTGAGGTTTGGCACCAAAATCACCATGAAAAGCTTCTAAACTCCTTGTTGAAGCTAATCACCAACTAATATCTTGCTAATTGATCTGAAACTTAAAATCACAAGAATATTAGTAAACATAACTACATGAGTTAATCATCATCAAAACTAGAGTGGAAGGCCTTTGGGCCAACACTTTCTAAGGATGTTAAGCCAAAACCTAGAGTCCAAACTCTGATACCAATTGAAATCACCTAAGGGGGGGTGAATAGGTGATAATGCTAATCAATACACAATTAAAAATTTATAATGCAACAATCAACCCAAAACAAGACTAGAAGCCGAATACCCCGTGAAGGGCTCTGAACTCCTTCCTCGTGATTCCTCTTGATAAGAGTTTTAGGTGCACAATGCAATCTTTTTGTATGAGTATTTGATTGACAATATGAATATGCAACAAGTGAATAAAGGAAAGAGTATATATAGAGCAAATAATTGTAGCAAGTAATTAAAGCAAATAATTGAAGTAAGAATATAATGCAAGAGATAAGAGCAAGTAAATCAAACGCAAACACCGAGAATTTTTTCGAGGTTCGAGCACCCAGCTCTACGTCCCCGCCTTCCCCAGAAGGATTTCTAACCACTATAACTTCACAAAGAGTTACAATCACACCGGAGTACCCAACTCTATAATCTAGAATACAAGTATCTCTTAGTGATCAAAAGACCACAAACTCTCTTTTGCAAAAGCCTCTTTCCCTTACAAGAACCCTGTAGAATAATGGTTAGAATTGAAGCTCAAATATTGTAAGTGGAAAAAGAAAATGAACTTGAGAGAGTTTAGAAACTAAAACTTCAGGAATGAGAGATTCTGCAGCACAAAAACCAAGGACCAAACTCTTTTGAAAGCCTTTGAAAACTTTGAATATTTTGCCAATGCTTGTTGTGAAAACCTCTATCCTAATGACCCCTTTATATAGGATTGAGGAAGAGTAAACATAGAAAAATTTTACCTGAATATAAGAGGAAGAAATTGACCCTCTAATACAGCTAACCACGTTTTATTTAAACTTAAACACATTTTGAAAACATGTTAAAAATCAGCCTCCAGAAAATTAGCCATTACTGCCAATCTGGCAGATTGGTCAACTTTGAGCACATTTTTCAGACTGCAAACGTTCGAATTCAGAAAAAGGTCTATAGTAATAATTTTAGATATTTAAGTCTTCGTTTTAATGCAACTGAAATCAACTCAATATCATTTTTTATTAAAAAGTTAATAATAAACACTGACAGGTGTCAAAACAGAAACTGTAAGCTATTTTTAGAACAAGAACAGAGTTCAACTAAATATTTGACGTCTTTAAATCTGAATCTGAGAATGATTATTGAATAAGAAATTTATATCTGAAAGTTATCTTTGAAATGCAATTTAAATTATGTTATTTGAATATAAGAATAAAAAGTTATGATAACAACTATAAAAGGGTGTCAAGCAGATCAGCAGAACTAAAACTGGTTCAAATCCAAAACCCGATATATGTACTTGAAATCCAAAACCGATTAAATCAAAAACCAAACATATTAAATTTATGTGTGTGTATTTGAGCTTCAACCTATCAACTATTCTTTGACAAAACTATAAAACTAAAAAACAAATCTAATGAAGTCTCTTGAGCCAAACTGAAGTCTTGAGCCATGCAATGCCATGCTAAAACCTTCTCTTCTATGATCATTCCTTCTTGTGCCTTTTGCCTTATTTGATCCATGAACCTAGAAGATCTTGCAAAAGCTAAACAATGGTCTTTAAAATAGTACTAACCTGAAACTCATCTTGAACAAACTTATTAGTACCAATATAGCTCTTAAGTGTTTTGTTATCATCAAAACTCTAAACAAGTGGAGAGTGTAACCTCTTGGGCCAACAGCTTCGTATAGCGATTCAAGTGTTCATTGATGGAGCATCCTCTTTGCATCTGAAAACCATAAAGCTTACTCTTCAACTGCAACCGCGATTCTATGCTTTTCGTCAGATACTTCTTCTCCAGGATCTCCCACAGCTGCCTCGCAGATGTCTCATGCAACATAAGATACTTGATGTCTTGTGTCAAACAGGACCTGATCAGCCATATGCCGAATGATTCATCTTGTCCCAATCTTCTTCCATTGTTGATGCACGCTTCTTCTCCAACCATAGAGTGTCTTCGAGGTTTGATGCCGTCAACGCATCCATAACCTCGCACCTCCACATACCAAAACTGTTCGTGCCATTGAACTTCACCACATCAATCCTTGGATGCGATTCATGGATCTCACCAATGTACTTTCTCCAGCAATCTTCTCAACTGATTCCTCAAAACAATGCGGAAACAAACGGAGTTAGATAAAACAAACTAGATAAAGACAGGATTTTTACCTCCACGCGAAACCCTCGAAGAGTTTCCAAAACTATCTACTCCTTCAATTGATACCTCGAGCAATCTACACGCGATTTTGAGATACACACGATCCCACAAACAGTCCCAACGTCGCTCCGAGATCGACACACGATCTCCGCCAAACAGCAACTGATGCCCTTGAATCAACACACGATCCCACGCCGAACCTGGGATGCTTTGACCCTTCTGAGGAATCCGCCCACAAACCAGGCGGAGATTCGATGCAGCCGAAGAAGCACCCAACACGACAAGAACAGAGAACAATGGAGAAAAGCAATCAACACAATATTTAACGAGGTTCGGCAACGTGCCTACGTCCTCGGGGCAAGGGAGAGAGAGATTTTATTAATTCAACAATCAATATAACTAATACAGAGGAAAACTTGAGGGAATTCTTAGAGATTCTTCGGAATACAATACATGAGGGCTCTAGCCCTTATTTATAGACACAGAGTCCCTGGATTTAAGGAAACCCAGATTGGATTCGATCACATTCAGAAAAGGAATCTGAATCTCAAAAGGAAGTCAAAACGCGTATATCGGTCGACCGGCCGTCGACCAACGCATGCCACGGTCGACCACGCCGGTCGACCGGGCTAAACTGAGAGCAAAGGCCTATCAGTCGGTCGACCGGGCTAACCCTGTTCACGTCGTGCACGCCGGTCGATCGGGCGGCCGATCGGGCAGTCGACCGCGAGTACAATCTGGCCTACTTCAATGTGCAGTCTTACTCCTTTGTCTTCCGATCTCTGTACTGTTGGCCCAAAGGCCTTCCACTCTAGTTTTGATGATGATTAACTCATGTAGTTATGTTTACTAATAATCTTGTGATTTTAAGTTTCAGATCAATTAGCAAGATATTAGTTGGTGATTAGCTTCAACAAGGAGTTTAGAAGCTTTTCATGGTGATTCCGGTGCCAAAACTTAAGGACCATTCATTTGCACTCGGTGGATCACGGTTTGGGAGCAAGTCTACTTGAAGATGGAGATCGTCAAGAAGACTTAGGTATCCTAGTTTAGATAGTGTGTTTTAGATCCATATTGTAAAGCTTAGTATAGTTGATATGTTCAAGTGCACAATACACACACGTTTCATGTTTTGGATTTGGTTTTCATGAATAGTTTGATCAAAACAAGTTTACATGGCTTATATGTATAGTAGATGTATTCTAGGTATACATACATGCTTTAACTTCTTAAACAAACTTATTTTGACTTTCCTATTCATGTATTGAAAAATTCAAGTTTGATAAAATACAAGTGTTGATTTTTGGTAAAAAATGTTAAGGCACAAAAATGATTTCATATGCTTGATATTTGAGTAGAAATGTTTATCACTTGTTTATATATCAATGCAATATGATAAAACATTTTTGGGGATTTTTACAAGGAGATAAAAGTATTTTCAAAATATGTTTAAACTCAGTTTTTGACCCTGTTCTGTGCCTGACAGGCTATGTCGGCCGACCGCACGGTCGACCGAACCATAGCCGGTCGACCGAACGGTCGACCGACGTGCACAGCCTTGTGCACGTCTGGCTGGCACATGGCACGGTCGACCGTTCGGTCGACCGTCCCAGAGAGCAGAGCTCTCTGTATTTTTCGGCCGACCGGGGCGGCCGACCGAGGGCTCCAACGGTCGGATTTTTGACCGTTGGCGGTCAACCAGGCGGTCGACCGGAGTTCTGTCAGACTGACAGATCATCCCAACGGCTAGTTTTGTATTGAGCCTATATATACCCCATTTCTTGGGGGTTTTGACTAAGATTTTCAAGGAGAAAAATTTTTGATTTCTGAAGTGTTTAAAACAAGTTTTTAAAAGTGTTTTGGGGCTTTAAACTTTCAATCTTATTTGTTTTAGGTTTTTGGAAAAATCAAAGAAAAGAGTATTTTGGGAGATTTGTCTTGGTTTTCATATTCTATCTTTTATAAGAGTTTTCCCAAGTATTTTTCTTTGAGTATTTGTTTTTCAAACACCTAGTTTTTCACACTTGAGCTACTTCTATCCTAATCTATTTAGGATCTTTTGTTCGTGGAAAAGAGGAAAAGAGATTGAGTTTGTGGTCTTTGTAACCACTTGTTGTAAACCCTCCTTATATTTGTGAATCCCTCTTTGGTAGAGGTTGATCGGAGTGGTATTGGTTTGTATCCCTCTTCGGTAGAGGTGATTGAGTTTGGTTGTTGGCTACGGGCCTTATCCCTCTTCGGTAGAGGTGGATTGTGGTTGTATTGCCTCGGTGGCATTGTAAGGTTGAGAGAGGAGTTCGGTACTCCTATAGTGGATTAGAAATCCTTCTCGGTGAAGGCGGGGACGTAGAGCTAGGGGCTCGAACCTCGGAACATATCATTGTGTTTACGTTTGATCCATTGTCTCTTAACTCTCTCTCTTTACTTTTGTGCAAAGCATCATTCATTCATTCATATCTTATTGCTTGCATTTGTGCCTTGCATCTTTTATATTGTCATATCCATTATATGCTTGGCTTGCTTGTGTGTGTGCCTCACTTGTACTTAATCAACAAGAGCTTCACATAGCACCTCAACCCATATCTAGGGGAATCAAGAGGAGTTAGTCCAGAGCCCTTCACGGGAAATTCGGCTACACTTATTGACTGTACTAAGTGTGATTGCAAATTGTTTTTAAGCTTCCGCATTTAGCGCATTTAGTTTCTAGATTAGCCATAACACCTATTCACCCCCTATAGGTGTTTTTCAATTGGTATCAGAGCCAACGCTCCTGATACTTAGGCTTAACATCCTAGGAGTGAGATCCTTATTTGCTAATCTTGTTTGCATTTGCTTGTTTGCACACATATAGTTTATACCCATGGACTTCATGACCCCACCTATGTTTGACCCTTCCAACATTCTTGTTTGGAAGTATAGGATGTCCATGTATTTGATGACCCTAGGTTTGCATGTCTTTCTTGCGGCCACCAAGAAATGCTATCTTGGAAATCGCAATCATATAGGGGCCAATGCACAAGCCCTTGAGGCTATTAGAAGCACGCTAAACAAAGATTATCTTATGCTTGTTTCTAATCTTGATTCCGCTTTTGTAGTGTGAAATAAGTTGACAACCACCACCGCCTCCAAGCTTCAATTGCCGATCCAAGAAGAGGAGTCTAGTGGAGAATCCGAATCTCAATGCTATATGGTCCAAGGGAATGACTCCCTTGAGGTACAATCGGAAACTCAACTAGATAGCAATGATGATGCTAGTTCCTCATGTGATGATAATTTTGATGCTCATACATTGAATGAAGAACTTTCAATTGTTTGTGAAAAATTGATTGAAAAATATAAGATTTTGAAAAGAAAAGTCTAGGCCTTAATAATGAAAATAAAAATTTGATTTCTAGACTTGACATTGTTTTGCAAGAGAAAGAGGAGATTTCTAATGAAAGGGATTCATTGAAATCTCAACTTGAACTTGTACTAAAAGAAAATAAATTTTTAAAATCTAAAAATGATTGTGAAACACTTTTGAAGAAAAATGAAAATTTGTCTTCAAAAGTTGATTTTGTTTTAAAAGAGAATGTTGCTTTGAAAAATAAAATAATTTCTATTTCAAATGATCTAAATGCATGTTTAAAGAAAAATGAGTTTTTGCAAAATAAGATTGATGCACATGTTTGCCATGCTAGGGTAGTATCACACACTTCACCTATTGCATGCCACCCTTCTTCTTTAATTAACAATGATATATCTTTGCTTAAGAAGAGTGTTGATTGTTTGGTCTCCATTTTGAGCCAATGTGTAGTGGGTCATACACGTTTGGAAACTTTGTTTCGAAAGAAACAAGTTCCATCTATGCATGCACACCCTCACGGCATACACATGCTCCTCACGGACACCATCACACTTTGTATGCTCATGTGTACACTTGTACACATTGTGGACGTAAGGGCCACCTTACTAGATTTTGTTATGATAGAATACATAATGTAAATTTAGCAAATAAATTTGTTTGGGTTAGAGAAGGTACTAACCCCCATGGACCCAAGAAGGTATGGGTACCAAAGACCACCCCTATTGTTTATGATGTAGGTGTGGGCTCTCACATGACGTGAGAATGATGGCACCTTGGAGTGGATGCGTTCCGAGCCTCATGAAAATCATTTGGATGCATCACTTTCAAGGGATGTTTGGTGGAGAGGACCACCATGTTTTGGAGACAAGGAGAGTTGCCTTCTAGGTTTTGGTAACGATTCCTAACTCCTATTTATAGTTTACATGCTTTATATTTCATCATTGTTTATAGCATGCTTTGATGTTTATTGATCATTATGAAAATACCATGTTAATTAGATCCTTGACATACATGTATAGTATTTGAGACACACATGCTTATATGGCCACATTTTTAGTGTTCTCTTATTAGCTTAGCTATCATGTACATCATAAATCTAATAACATGTAAATTTACATAATAATCATGTTTTTGTTTATCATGTTGATTTTATCTTGTTTTGATGCTCAATGATTTGAATATTTGTTTAAGTGTTAGTTTTCATTAAGACTAGTTATATACTTGTGCATATGGTGGGCCACAAATAAATCTATTTATGTTTGTGCTTGAACGCTTATTTGAACCCATTAGATGTGCTAGTATAGTCTAGTTTTGATGATTCTTACATTTTAAACTTGTATTCATATTTTTGATTTGTTTTATGATTATGAGTTTCCATTTCATGTATATGTTTATTTTGCCAAAACGTTAAGATATAAATGTATACCCCTTGAGTCATTTGCCTTTCATGCAAATCTATATTTATGAACTCATTTGTGTTTAGGGATATGTATGTATGCTTCTTGTGTTGACAATTCATACATATACCTTGAAATGAAATTTGTTTTTAATGAAAATTTAGTTTTCATATTTTTCATGTATTTATGTTTAACTTCATGTATATGTCTATCTTATTCAAACTAATCTTATACATATACATCCTTTTTGAGCCACGTGCCTTCATGCATATACATTTGTGGACTCGTTGTGTTTTGGATATGTATGTATACTTTAGTTTGTATTAGACATACATATGCCTTGAAGATTAAGTAGTTTTAAATGTTTTCATGTTTTTCTTGTTTTAAGGAATAATTGAGCTTAATTGAATATTTTCATGATTATGATCTACACATTTTATTTATACACTCATATTTATAATTTACTCATATTTGTTTTCATGAGTCATATTTATGCTAAATTGATTAGAGTGTTGACTATCATGTGAATTTCATGTTTTATGAAAAACTATTTTGTTTTATTCCTTACTTGAAGGATTTCGTACTAGTTAACAAAATTTTTCATTTTAACTAGTTCATATTCTTCGTTGTGATATGAGGTATACACATGCTATTGTTGATTCAATTGGTATCATTGAACTCTTTCAATTGGTATCAATTTGATCCTTTTGTATACTCATAATTATTTATTGTGTATGTATGTTCTTCAATTGGTATCATCTATTGTGATTGGTACTCATTTTATTTCATACACATATACATGTTTATTTGTGCTATTATATTTCTATATCTTGAGCACAAATCGTGTTTATGCTAAAGCTTGAGTTTTAACTTTATTTCAATTGATTTATTTTTCAACTGGTATCTTATTTCAAGCCTATGCATTGTTTTAGTTGGTTTTTCATAAAGGGGGAGAAAATCTCGATTTTCATATTTCAATTGGTATTTGATTTCCACTCCCAAACTTTATCAATGAATATTGAATTTCTATTTGGTATCATTTGCTTTTTAAAAGAATAATAATTTCAATTGGTATCAAGATTCATGTTTAGGAATTCAAGATGTATGTTTAATTTCAATTGATATCTCAAAATTTTGTTTAAAGAAAATACTCAAAATTTTTGATTTATATTGCCTATATGCAAGGAGAGCTTAATATCTCTTCTACATATAGATTCATGTTGAGTGTATCTTGTATTGAGAGGCTTGACATCCTTTTTTTATGTGATACACGTGTGTAGGTGGAGCTTCACATCTCCTCTTATGCATTACACAATATGTGTTATGTGAATTAGGGCTTGTCATCCTTTCTTCATGTAATGCATATGTGTAGGGAAGTAACTTAGCGTCTTCCTCTTCATGAATGTATATCGCATATACCATTTACTTGATTGTTTTTATGTTTACTTTCAATTGGTATCAAAATGCTATCTTTGACATATATTTAAATTGATATCTAAATTGATTGTAACCCCTTATTGATATTTTTGTTTTAGACAAAAAGGGGGAGAACATTGTTTTTGTTGTTTTTGACCCTTTTGTTGATTCTTTGTTTCGAACAAAAAGGGGGAGAAAAATTTATGGTTTTGCTTTTGCTTTTACCCCTTTATTGATGATTGACAAAAAGGGGGAGAAAGATTTTGAGTTTTATATGCATTCTTATGTTTTTGCATATATTAAGTTTAATTGTTTATTAAGTTTAATTGGTATCTAGAGCATGTCTTGAAAATTTCATTGATGTCTAGAGCCTATTATTTGTTTATGCATATCTATGCATGTTTCATGTTTCATATTCATTGCATATTTATGTTTATTTGTTTATGCATGAGTTAAGGGGGAGCTTCTTTGAAGCTTAACTTTAATCCATGCATATATAACTCCATGAGTTTTGTCATCATCAAAAGGGGGAGATTGTTGGCCCAAAGGCCTTCCACTCTAGTTTTGATGATGATTAACTCATGTAGTTATGTTTACTAATAATCTTGTGATTTTAAGTTTCAGATCAATTAGCAAGATATTAGTTGGTGATTAGCTTCAATAAGGAGTTTAGAAGCTTTTCATGGTGATTCCGGTGCCAAAGCTTAAGGATCATTTATTTGCACTCGGTGGATCACGGTTTGAGAGTAAGTCTACTTGAAGATGGAGATCGTCAAGAAGACTTAGGTATCCTACTTTAGATAGTGTGTTTTAGATCCATATTGTAAAGCTTAGTATAGTTGATATGCTCAAGTGCACAATACACACACGTTTTACGTTTTGGATTTGGTTTTCATGAATAGTTTGATCAAAACAAGTTTACATGGCTTATATGTATAGTAGATGTATTCTTGGTATACATACATGCTTTAACTTCTTAAACAAACTTATTTTGACTTTCCTATTCATGTATTGAAAAATTCAAGTTTGATAAAATACAAGTGTTGATTTTTGGTAAAAAATGTTAAGACACAAAAATGATTTCATATGCTTGATATTTGAGTAGAAATGTTTATCACTTGTTTATATATCAATGCAATATAAAAACATTTTTGGGGATTTTTACAAGGAGATAAAAGTACTTTCAAAATATGTTTAAACCCAGTTTTTGACCCTGTTCTGTGCCTGACAGACTATGTCGGCCGACCGCACGGTCGACCGAACCATAGCCGGTCGACCGAACGGTCGACCGACGTGCACAGCCTTGTGCACGTCTGGCTGGCACATGGCACGGTCGACCGTTCGGTCGACCGTCCCAGAGAGCAGAGCTCTCTGTATTTTTCGGCCGACCGGGCGGCCGACCGAGGGCTCCAACGGTCGGATTTTTGACCGTTGGCGGTCAACCGGGCGGTCGACCGGAGTTCTGTCAGACTAACAGATCAGCCCAACGGCTAGTTTTGTATTGAGCCTATATATACCCCATTTCTTGGGGTTTTGACTAAGATTTTCAAGGAGAAAAATTTCTGATTTCTGAAGTGTTTAAAACAAGTTTTTAAAAGTGTTTTGGGGCTTTAAACTTTCAATCTTATTTGTTTTAGGTTTTTGGAAAAATCAAAGAAAAGAGTATTTTGGGAGATTTGTCTTGTTTTTCATTTTCTATCTTTTACAAGAGTTTTCCCAAGTATTTTTCTTTGAGTATTTGTTTTCCAAACACCTAGTGTTTCACACTTGAGCTATCTTCTATCCTAATCTATTTAGGATCTTTTGTTTGTGAAAAAGAGGAAAAGAGATTGAGTTTGTGGTCTTTGTAACCACTTGTTGTAAACCCTCCTTGTATTTGTGAATCCCTCTTTGGTAGAGGTTGATCGGAGTGGTATTGGTTTGTATCCCTCTTCGGTAGAGGTGATTGAGTTTGGTTGTTGGCTACGGGCCTTATCCCTCTTCGGTAGAGGTGGATTGTGGTTGTATTGCCTCGGTGGCATTGTAAGGTTGAGAGAGGAGTTCGGTACTCCTATAGTGGATTAGAAATCCTTCTCGGTGAAGGCGGGGACGTAGAGCTAGGGGCTCGAACCTCGGAACATATCATTATGTTTGCGTTTGATCCATTGTCTCTTAACTCTCTCTTTACTTTTGTGCAAAGCATCATTCATTCATTCATATCTTATTGCTTGCATTTGTGCCTTGCATCTTTTATATTGTCATATCCATTATATGCTTGGCTTGCTTGTGTGTGTGCCTCACTTGTACTTAATCAACAAGAGCTTCACATAGCACCTCAACCCATATCTAGGGGAATCAAGAGGAGTTAGTCCAGAGCCCTTCACGAGGAATTCGGCTACACTTGTTGATTGTACTAAGTGTGATTGCAAATTGTTCTTAAGCTTCCGCATTTAGCGCATTTAGTTTCTAAATTAGCCATAACACCTATTCACCCCCCCCCCCCCCTCTAGGTGTTTTTCATGTGCTACCTTCTTCCATCTCCTCTATCTCCTCTCTCCCTATATGTACTTGTTTAAAAATTAATAATTCTGGGGAATGTTGATTATTTTCGGAGTTGCAAATTAAATTATTAGAGTTAGTCGAATCGTGAATTTTAACAAAAAAATTCTTATTTGTTAAAGCCATATTTTTAGTTAAACTTCCATGTATTGTTCCTATTTTCTAAAGGTTCGCATATAACTAGTAGGGAACATTTCAACTTTTTGCTTGCCATCTCAAGTTGAAGCTATGATTTAGACCAACTATATCGAGACCCGTCACAACATTTTATTATTGATTAATTTTTGTAAAGTTTGGGGGAAAAAAACCTTTTTCTGAGGGGGGGAAAAAACGAAAGATCCACTTTTCATTATTTTTTAAATTTATAACTCTAGCTACTGAGGCCTAACTCTAATGTAAAAATGGTTGGGTTGAAATTAGAGGCTTCAAGTCCAAATCAAGCTACCATATTTTTTTAGCACACATAAAAAAAAGCACTAAAATATTTTTTAAAATGAAGCAATCTGAATTAATTGGTTTTTCTCAATAAACTCTATGTACTATGTTATTAGATGTTCAGACCGCCATTAGCAAAAGAAAAGAAAGGCTTAGTAAAACCAAGTGACTGGTCCACTACATGCTTCTAGAGGAATTTCATTATTTCCAAGGTAAACGGTTGGAGTTATCAATCCGCTTTCAACAATAACTTCTATCAACATTCTAGCCTCAACAATTGCATTTTGCCCTTTGATTATTCTAAGCTTTGAAACTTCGCTTGTGTTCGAGTTGATTCATGTAATTTTCATGAGCACTGAATTATTTATGTTAGTCTTTCGCTAAGTTACTCTCACAGATCTTTTAAAAACAGAGACGAGGCCCCATTTATCTCTGAGTCTTCTTCCACACTTCCACAGTGCAAATTATTAATTTTGGAGAATGTTGATCATTCATGTGCAAATTAAATATTAGAGTTAGTAGAATTGTGAATTTTAGCAAAAACTTCTTATACCTTAAAGCCCTAATTTTTAGTTAAATTTTTGTGTATGACTCCTCTCTTTTTTTAAGTTTGCATATAATTTGGAGGGGCCGTCTCAATTTGAAGCTATAATTTAGACCAACATTGCATTATTAGATAACTTTTGTAAACTTTGAAAATAAATAACCTTTTTCTGTGGTAAAAAGAAAGATTCACTTTTTATTTTTTTTAATACATAACTGTAGCAATTGAGACCTAACTAAATAGTAAAAAGGATTGGGTCGAAATGAGAGATTTTTGGTCCAAAATCAGTTGCCATGTTTTGTGTTTGCACACATAATAAAAAACCATTAAAAATATTTTTTTAAAATGAAGCAATCTGACTTCCAAAAATAAGTGCTGTCAACATTTTACCTTCAACAATTGCATTGCAAACTGATAAATTATTTTAAGAATTGAAACTTGGTTTGTGTTCCAATTTAGTTCATGTAGTTTTCGTGAGCGATGAATTATGTGAGCTTTTTTCCAAGTTACTACCACAGGACTTTCTCAATAGTACTATGTGCCACATCATGCCATAAATGACCAACGACCAGGCCTCTATGAGTCGGTCTTCCACACTTGGAAGTCTTCTCCATTGAAGCTCATATCTCGATCTCTTTCTATCTCGTCCCTAACACAGTAATTAGTACCAATCCAATCTGTTTGTGGAATATATGTCTTTCTCCAAGTCAGTCCCACAGGACTTCCTCAATAGTACTATGTGCAACATCATGCCATAAATGAGCAACGACCAGGCCTCTATGAGTCGTCTTCCACACTTGCACAGTTTCGCATTCGTAATAGTTCTTCAGTTTCTTCCAAGTCTTCTCCTTTGAAACTCATCTCTCGATCTCTTTCTATCTCGTCCCTAACACTGTAATTAGTACCAATCCAATCTGGTTGTGGGTAATATTTCTCCTCCTATTTATATGTTATCTCCCCTTGAGCCAAAGCCCATGTGCATCCTTGCCAAGTTAATAATTCAGTGTTGAAACATCACTTGCCAATGAATTCTTACTGTCGTCGCCGCCTCCACTCTTTTTGTCTGTTGCTATTTGCAATATTGGTTGCTGGGACTGGCAGGTACGCTGGTGCTCATGCAGTCAAGTGTCTCCCAGATCAGGAAGCTTCGCTTCTTGACCTCAACAGGGTTTCCGTTTTACAGACGAATTGAGTGAACCGCTAGCCTCATGGAAGCCGGGTTACAATTGCTGCAGCTGGGAGGGGGTCACTTGCGACACTGAGTCAGGTCATGTCATCGGGCTTAATCTCAATTCCCTGGATATATATGGTAATCTCAGTTCTAGCCTCTTCAATCTCACCTCTCTGCAAACTCTCAACCTTCTATGGAATGGCGTTGAGGGCGCCTCCCTTCCTCAGTCAGGTTTCGAGAAGCTTACCAAACTGACGCACCTCAGTCTCTTTGGGTTGGGATTGAGTGGCCAGATTCCCGTTGGCATCTCTCGCTTGACTAGCTTGATCTCCCTTGATCTCTTAGGCGACGAATTACAGCTCCGAAATCCTAATCTTCAAATGCTAGTTAAAAACCTTAGCAATCTGAGGGAGCTCATTCTCGATGGTGTCAACATGTCCTCTGAACATGACTGGAGCAAGACATTATCCAAGTCGCTGCCTCGGCTTCAAATCCTCTGTTTGGTTGGCTTTGACCTCCCAGGTAAACAACTTTTTATTTTATTTTTATTTATTTTAAAACTATTGTTTGATTGTATATTGTGCTTGATTTGTTTCTATTTCTTTGTAACAAAAGCTAGCTGCCTTTTTAGTGTTGGTAGATTGGATTTGCAGGATCATTGCCCAAGGACTTCTTCACTACAAACAAAAATTTGACGGATCTGGAGCTATCTTTTAATCCAAGGCTTCCAGGAGCTTTGCCTGATTTTCCGACGGATAATGCTTTAAAAAGGTTGCGTCTCTTTGGTTTCAACATGTCCTCTGAACATGACTGGAGCAAGACATTGTCCACGTCGCTGCCTCGGCTTCAAGTCCTCAGTTTGCGTAGTTGTGACCTCCCAGGTGAACAACTTTTTGTTTTATTTTTAAAATTTTTAAAACTATTGTTTGATTGAATGCTGTGCTTGATTTGTTTCTTTTTCTTTGTAACAAAAGCTAGCTGCCTTCTTAGTCTTGGTTGATTTGGATTTGCAGGATCGTTGCCCAACGACTTCTTCTCTAAATACAAAAAATTGACCTATTTGGATCTATCTGAGAATCGAAGGCTTTCCGGAGTTTTGCCTGATTTCCCGACGGACAATGCTTTGCAAATTTTGCTCCTAGGTGACTCAAATTTTTCAGGACCAATCCCCGCTTCAATTGCAAACTTAACCCAACTAGTTGACATGGATCTTTCAGGGAATTGTTTGACGGGAGTTATTCCCACCTCAATTGGGAGTTTAATTCAACTGAAGGTTTTGGATCTTTCATCTAATTTTCTTGGCGGTCCAGTCCCTTCTTTTGAACCCCAGGCAAAACTTTATAACAATAGTCTTACAGGACCTATCCCTACGTCTTTGTTCTGCCTCCCTCATTTGGAAACACTGGATTTGTCTTATAATCAACTCTCTGGTGAACTAGGAGAGTTTTTGAACCCATCAACTTCACTACAGTCTATTGATTTGAGCAATAACCAATTGCAGGGATGGGTTCCAAGGTCAATTTCAAAAATGTCAGGGCTTGAATCATTTTACATTGCATCAAACAATTTCAGTGTGGAGTTAGACATGTTTAACAGTCTGGGAAATCTAACTGACTTGTCTGTCTCAAACAATAAACTGATTCAAGACGTCAATGAAAACAACTTTCACACTTTTCCAAAGTTGTATGCAATTGATTTGGCATCTTGCAATCTCTCCAAGATCCCTGCCTTTCTAAAGTATCAAGATAGATTAGAGCGATTAGACCTATCAAATAATAGAATCAACGGTAGTATTCCAAAGTGGATATGGAGGATGCCTAAATTATTAAACCTATCCTTCAATTCATTCTCAAACATCAAGGGGCCAATTGATCTTACTACAACCAACCTTCAGTCTGTCTCTCTCCAATCCAATATGCTCCAAGGACCAATTCCACTCCTTCCCCCAGGTATTGGTGCACTAGATTATTCAAACAACAACTTCTCTTCCACTATACCTTCCAACATCTTCTTCAATCTTTATCAAATCGAATTCTTTTCACTAGCAAACAACATCATCTCAGGAGAAATCCCGCCATCCATTTGCACAGCAAAGACTCTCCGAGTCCTCGACTTTTCAAACAACAGCTTGAGTGGTTCAATACCATCTTGCCTATTAGAAGGTAATAATTCTCTACTTGAATTAAACCTCAGAGGAAACCAACTTCGAGGGATCATTCCACAAAATATCAGTAAAGGATGTAAACTAGAGAGAATAATGTTTGATGGCAACAGTTTGCAAGGGAAATTACCCCGATCGTTGATCAACTGTACATCACTAGAGGTTCTAGACCTTGGGAACAATCATATCATGGATTCTTTTCCCTACTGGTTGACAGATTTGGTTACACTCTGTGTCCTTATTCTAAGGGCAAACAAATTTTATGGGTCGATCAATTGCGTTCGAAGTCCTGGGATCAACTATGCATTGTCAGAGCTACAAATTTTTGATCTCTCTTCAAACCACTTCAATGGTAGTCTCTCTTCGGAGTGTTTCAATGCCTTGAAGGCAATGTTGAATTCCTCGCAGCTAGGCTCCTCAACAATGGGATTTTATTTTTACAATTTGGGGAACTTTTCTACTCCAACTAAATTTGTATACGATGTGGTTTCAGTAACAAATAAAGGAAAGAAATCAACAATGAGAAAATTATTGACCATATTTACATATGTTGATTTCTCCAACAATGCCTTTGAGGGTGATATTCCAGAGGTGATCGGTGAACTTCAAGGCCTCCATGTGTTCAACTTATCGCACAACTTCCTCTCAGGAGACATCCCTCCAACAATTGGGAACATGAAACAGATAGAGTCATTGGATCGCTCAGCAAACTCTCTTTCAGGAGAAATTCTAAACGAGATGGTGTCTCTCACTTTTCTTTCTTACTTAAATCTCTCCGATAACAATTTCACTGGAAAAATCCCTCAAGGCAACCAATTCTCTACATTCTCAAATGCATCTTTTCAAGAGAATCCAGGATTGTGCGGGAGCCCATTATCAAAGCAATGTGGCAATGCAAGTCCAAAAATAACAGATGCAATGTCACCATCAAAGTCTGATAGTTCATCGTCGACATATATAATTGGTCTCGCCTTATTTGTTGGATTGGGATTTGGAGTGGGCTTCGCAGTGGTTCTAGTACTTCAAAATGTGCCTCTAAAATTTTGGAGAAAGCAATGACACTGACCAGCTATGACCTTAAGACATTCGGAGCAGTGAATGTACGTAGCAAGCCATAAATTGTTGGAACTATCTTCTGCAAGAATAAAGCTTTTTTTGTGTTTTAATATTGTTTATGTTTTTCCAAAGTGAATACTGTTCTTGAGGTTTTTTAAGTTATTACATCAACTACTGAGTCTATTATACGTAATTGTTGGGTTGGATTTGAATTTGAATTTAATTGACATTATATGAACGATTATTTATGTTGTCTTTTCTCTTGATCCGTTATTTCTAGCAGCTCAATGCCCAACACGTACCTGTGAATTTCATTGGTTTGATAATGAGTTGACCTTTCAATTTAGTGACTAATATTGTTATTTAGAATTATGTTTTAAAAAACAGAAGACACATTTGAATGATTAGTGGAACATGCCTTGATGCAAAATAACATCCTAGATCAACTTAAACTAAATTGGGGCACAATCTGGCTACTCAAGTGTATCAAGATCCAATGGAGCAATAACCACATTTTATATTATTGTATATTATATTGGAACTTATATTGGAACAAGTGATAGATGAAGAAGTACTTGTGTTGGAATTTATATGGAGTCATTGATTCAATATTCTTGGATTAGACTCAACATAATTTCTAGGATTTCATCTCTTATCTGTTATTTTTTTGGGTAAATGGATCCCAATTTCTTTTGTACTTCATTTAACTCTTTTGGTCATTTTTTTGATTGGTCGATTGGTCAATCTAATGAGTTACCTTATATAGTTTAAATATCAATTTGAAGATAGCTCCATCATGTAATTTGCTGAGTTATGGGGTTTGTACTAATTTCTTTATATTTTGTGTAATGTCAATTTCATCGATAAAACTTCAAGGTATGCTCTTACGTTAACAAAGAGAGAGAGTTATTTAGCCAGTTGAATCTGTCTTAATTGGCAAATGAGTGGAGATGGATTGCGAAGGTATACTAGTCAATCTTTTATAGTATTAAGATAGTTCTTTTATTCTTTATTACACAACATTCGCATCCTTACTCTCAGCAATAACAAATGGTTTTACTATAGCTTTTTTGTTTTCAAAAGGTTACCTAGTTAAAAACTAGCTATATCCAAATTGAACTCAATGGGCTACATTGACTTGTGAGGCCCATGTCCCATGAATTGTTTAGAGGCCAACAAATGAAGTCACATAATTTGAGTTAGAATAATTTTTTGCCGAATAAAATGCTAAATCTCAATCCTCTTCCAAATAGAGAAAGAAAAAAAAAAATGCCTCATACTTTATTGTTGGAGACGTACTTCCAACTTGTATCTTATGTGTCAACAAAAGTCAATAGATTTCTCTCCAGTTTCTCTCAATATAGATTTGTACTGAATTTACTCACAAATTGTGTGAATTTCAATAACAGAATTTTTTTCTTCATATATTTATTATAAATAAATAAAATAAGTTGAAATCCCAATTTCATTCAACCCAACAACAGGAATTGGAAGTCAATTCCACCAAGTAACCAAATAGTTGGAATAAAAATCAGCAATTATAAGATTTAAGCTGAGAAGGAGAGCCCTCTTTCTTCCTTCTTCTCTTCAGCTCAAATTTCAGTGAAGAGAGCTAAGCATAGAGATCTCGGCACTTAAATAATTTTTTTGAGTTCTTTTTCTCTTCTCTTCTTCAGTCTCTCCTCTCTCTCTTCCCTCTTCCTCTCTCTTCCGAGAAAAAAAAAGGGCCCAAATAGAGCAGATGGTTAAATCTAATAAGTCAAACAAATACAGTATAGTAGCCAGCAAAAAGAAGATGTCTAGCATGCATTTCTGCTGACTACCGTGAATTAAAAATTAGTTAGGAGATGCAGGTTGCAAAGGACCTGCAACTTCATATCTTCTCTCTTAAACATAAGAAGGGTCTTTTATACAAGAATTTTCTTTTATTGTAACCGAAAACATGACTAAAATTTGCAGTTTCTCTACAAATCACACGCCTTACCAACTATATTCTTAGGAGCAGAATCATTAATATAAATTTAATGTTGGAATAGCCATTCAATTCAGATTCAAATCAGCCTCCTCGCTGTGACAACCTCCTGTAGGAAGCCTATAAACCTAAAACACGACCATTTACGGCAAGGGGAAAATAGAAAAATTGCAAAATTTAACAGGACGAAGGCATTGGGATTAGACATGCGGCAAATCCCAAGTAACGATACTTCAGTATGCCTCCAACTAGCATAACGAGAGAATTTCTTCATTATCCATTAGAGAGGAGAAGGGCTTTAGAACGAGTTATCCACCTTATTCGTTAAGAAAAGAAATCGTTTATCCTACTCAGTAAAGCGCCAGTGGCCTGTTAACGGTCACCCTCCCATGGCAGCATCCTTCATATACCGACCGATCCCCAGGAAACATAAGAGGACGTTGGCCATCAAACGTTCCTAAATCACAACATAAATCAGCCCCAACTTCACCTCCTCTGCTTCCTTCCATCTCACCGGCCATCTCAGTCACCGTCCCTTCTACTGAGCTTATTGGTGCCAAAGACAATCTCCTAGGGGCTCTGCAAACAGGGCATATGGGACGAGACATGAACCAGGCACCGATGCAAGCAGCATGGAAACAATGCTTGCACTTGCTCAGCCTCACAGCCGTGCCATTGTCAACACACTTAAGCAGACAGCGCAGTCAATACCGGCTGTAGAACCAGAGATGGGAAGAAATGAATCCTCCGAGGGCTCAACCCTGAAGCATACGGCAGAAATGTATAGCAGCAGTAGGATTAGCAAGAAGGATACAAGTGTTGCCAGCAACAGTAAGACAATAGTTTCATTCTGTGAGTGAACTTCCTGAACTTGAATACTGAGTTCATTAGAAAGGTTAGAGAGAGAAGGCCTGATGCTTTCAACCATTCTGTTTATGGCAAAACGCAACAGCTTCAGTGTGAAGTATCCAAGGATCCTCTCATCCATAAATATAGATGACAACAGTAGAATCTCAGGCATCTAATCAAAAAAATGCAAACACAAATGTGAGCACAGATTTTTAGGTACTTAACATGAAGACAATTAATTTTAAAGGGTAAAAATACTTTGGGAAGACGGAAATAAATAAGTTTCAGCAGGTGAGAGAAGCAATGATATCCCATTGAACAATAGCAAATAGTTCTATTTCAGTAATGTAAGAGCTACGCAAATCATCATTGACCCTAAAAGTGAGGAAGTAATCATAGATTAGAAATTTGTACCATAATCGACCTGCAAAATTCTCCAATCTGTTTCCGCATTAGAGACATCCAGTAAAAGTAAAGATGACCTACAAGTGCAGAGCAAATCTCTATCCTCAGTGATCCTGACTTATTTCACATTTGCAGCAATAAATAAATGAACAAACTCTGAAATGAGAGTTGACATTGAACAAACTCTAAAATGAGAGTTGACATTTTACACCTTAGTTTTGGTCTCAACAGTCTGAGGCCTGCAAAAACATTTGTCTCGTAAACTGTCTTCACATTTCAAAAAATATATGTCAGATAGAATAACAAACAGTAACAAAGATCTTCATGAATAAAAACCAGTTAATGATATTTAAAAATAAAATAAACTATAAATATATCTTTTATGAGAAAATCAAAAATGTGCTTTACTTTACAATACTATGTACAAGTTGTTCCTTCCTTTTTCATCTTTAATGAATGGTAATTGCATAAATTGTGTAAGCTTTTGAATACATATAAGAAACTGAAATTCGCAGAGGTACCAAATTACTCTGGCACCAAGAACGAATGACATTTGTATCAGTCAAATGTGGATACAAGTGGTAAAGATGATTTCCCTTGAGGTTACATCTCACCAACTACAGATGATACAGAGTATTAAATTAGGAACATGCAATGGTGCCGTCAGTCTCATTTTAGAGATCTATGGAAAGGAAGCAATATGTCTTTGCTAGCTTTCTATGTCTCTCCAAGAGCTCAATCCATGAGCTTGTATCTTTTCTCTTGCACACCAGTCACCCCCATCTGAATCTCAATTACGGTATGAAGAGGTACCTACATAAAGCATAATGAATAATAGCTTAAACTTGGTATGAACGGACATATGGGTAAGTGGGGGCAAAAACAACTCATGATCATCCATTCATGTAACCACCAAGGAGAGATTCTCTTCTTTCATTTTTTCACTATATTCCGGACATAGCTCTCATTTTTATTTTTCTGTTTTTCAGCCTCTACTTTCTTTAGCAACCAAAAAAAATGGAAGGTGCATGCCGCATGCTCTTTCCTTTCCATCACTTTCTTGGAAGCAGAGATAGCAAAAAGATATGAGTTTTTTCTCATTTACCTCAATATGGGGGACTTCTTTCAATGACCTATCTGCAAAATATGCATATAGCGCTCTTAACACAGCCTGCACCAAATTGAAATTTTAATTAGTAAAATATTTCAATCAAAATCGCAATTAGAAGCATAAATAGAAGAGAGAAAACATATAGGCCTGATGAGAAATGACTACAACCGGTGCACGTTGTCGCTCAAGCTCGATAATGACAGGTTTTAATCTGCAAAAACACACGGATATGAAATGGGTACTCAGCTATGACAATATTGTTGTGCGTCGAACAACAACCACGCAGAGGAAACCCTAGATCTCAGATGCAAAATAACAGTACCACCAACAGTAAATAACAAACAATCAATGAGAAGAACACAAAACCAGATTTAACGAGATTCGGCCAATTTCGCCTACGTCCTCGGGGCAAGGAAGAGAGATTTTCTATTGATTTGTGAATCAATACAAGTATTACAAGCCTTACTAATGAAGAGAGCTCTGCCTCTCTCATATACCCCAGGAAAACCCTAAGAAAAAATTTTCAACTTGAGCAGATTTTCAATTCAGTAACTTTCCCGAAATAGCCCGACCCGACTGTCGGTCGACCGGTCGGTCGACCGACCATAGGCACCGGTCGACCGTGCCGGTCGACCGTGCCTAACCGAGAGTCAGGCACTTTCAGTCGTCGACCGGGAGGTCGACCGCTACAACCTTGTGCACGTTGTACACAACGGTCGACCGGGCTGGTCGACCGTGCTACTGCTGTTACTGCTGCTGCTTCCCAACGGTCGACCAGCTCGGTCGACCGTGCCACTGCTGCTGCTGCTGCTTCCCTGCTGCTGCTGTTGCAGAACCTCGTCGACTTACTCGACTTTCTCTCTCTTCCTACAATTCTCCACCTCGGTGAAGATTTCTCCAAATCTGAGTCGAACTGAAACATACAAACCGTCGACTCGAAAGTGGCTGCACCAATGTGGTTGCCTATGTACCCTGCCCAAGGGATCAAGCCATCCGTAGTTCATCCAAAGGAGCTTCAACAAGCTCATGCTACATGAAGGACATGGAGCAAAGTTTTACAATGTACAAACTTGACTCCTGACACCACCTTGGTAAGCACGTCGGCGGGATACTCTGATGTGTGAATCTTCAGCAGCTCAATATCACCCTTATCTAGAATCTCCCGAACAAAATGGAACCTGACGTCGATGTGCTTCGTCCGTGCATGATATACCTAGTTCTTGGCTAAATAAATAGCACTCATACTGTCACAGTTGATCTTCAGAAGATCCTGATCCACCCCCAAGTCATCAAGCAAGCCTTGATGCCAAATTGCCTCCTTCATAGCCTCCGTCATGGCCATATACTCGGCCTCTGTAGTAGACAATGCGATGGTAGACTGTAGAATAGAGCGCCAACTCACCGGTGCTTGAGAGAATATAAAGACATACCCCGTTATAGACCGGCGCTTATCAAGGTCACCAGCATAGTCGGAATCAACATATCCGATACATTCCTGCTTCCCTGTGGAGTCCTTCTCAAATACCAGACCAACATCAATGGTACCTTTGATGTACCGCAGAATCCACTTCACTGCCTCCCAATGACCCTGTCCCGGATCATGCATGTACCTACTGACCATAGAGACAGCTTGTGACAGATCTGCTCTTGTACACACCATAGCATACATAAGACTACCAACTGCGCTAGCATATGGGACGTGAGTCATGTACTCACGTTCTTTAATATTTTTTGGAGACATCATAGCAGATAACTTGAAATGAGGAGAGATTGGTGTACTTACAGACTTCGCATCCTTGCCGATGTTGAACCTCTGAAGTACCTTTTACAAATACCCCTTCTGTGTCAAGCTCACTCTGCCAACCCTTCGGTCTCGAGTAATTTTTATGCCTAGCACCTTCTTTGCTTCACCAAGATCCTTCATCTCAAACTTAGAAGATAAGTCCCTCTTCAGTGCATCAATTACAGATCTAAACCTTGAAGCAATAAGCATATCATCTACATACAGAAGTAAATAGATATACTCCCCTATCAGTAGCTTGTTGTAATACACACATGGGTCATAGTGGCTACGTGTGTACTTCTTTCCTCTGATGAAGCTGTCGAACCGCTTGTACCACTGTCTAGGAGACTGTTTCAACCCATACAGCGACTTCTTCAGCTTGCATATCATATCTTCTTTCCCTACAGTCTTGAACCCTGTTGGCTGAGACATGTAGATCTCTTCATCTAGATCGCCATGGAGAAAGGCGGTCTTTACATCGAGTTGATCAAGGTCCAACTCATACTGTGCCACCAAAGCCAATAAGATGCGAATTGACGAATGCTTTACAACAGGAGAAAATACCTCATTGTAGTCAATTCCTTCCCTTTGAGTATAGCATTTTGCTACCAATTTGGTCTTGTAGCGCACCGAATCTTCTTTGAGAGATCCCTGCTTCTTTGCATACACCCACTTACAGCCTATTGTCTTCTTCCCTTTGGGCAACCTTGTGAGTTCCCAAGTGTCGTTCTTGTAAAAAGATTTCATCTCTTCTTCCATGGCTGCTCTCCACATCTTCGACTCTGAACTGATTTCAGCTTCTCTGAAGGTGGACGGAATAGCCTCCTCAACGACCAGAAGTGCATAAGCCACGACCATATCAGTAGTGAGCCAACCTGGTCTTCTAGTGTTTCTCCTTGGTCTTCCAACTGCAGTAGAGTCAGGAACATTACCCATGATCTGTTCTTGACCCTCTTCATCATCAGCATCTTCCTCATCTGCTTGATTATTACCCTGTGTCACCCTAGGTATGATCCTCACCGATGCTGAACTTTCTAGAGAAAATGAATTAGCATCATTCTCCACCTGCTACGATACATCTTTGGTCTTGCTAGTCTCCACCTACTGAGAGACCTTAGGCTTCAACATAGAAGCCTCATCAAATGTGACATCCCTGATGAGAAGAAACTTCCTGTCCGTTGGATCCCAGATCTTGAACCCTTTGATTCCCTTCTTGAAACCGACGAACACGCCCTTCTTTGCTCTAGGGTCTAACTTATCATTCTTGACATAATAGTAGGCTGGACAACCAAACACCCTTAGCAAATCATAATCAGCAACTGTTTTTCCCGACAAAACCTCGAGAGGAGTTTTCCCCCCTATCGCAAACGAAGGCAACCTGTTCACAAGATAGCATGAATATGCCAAAGCCTCAGCCCAGAAATTCTTCGATAAACCGGCATTGGACAACATACAACGGACCTTCTCTAGCAAAGTCATGTTCATCCTTTTTGCTACCCTGTTCTGTTGCGGTGTCTCCCTCACTGTGAAGTGTCTCTCTATGCCCTCATCAAGATATAGCTGAAGGAAAGGATCAGATTTATATTCTCCCCCATTATCTGAATGGAGGACCTTGATTTTCCTTCCCGTGCTTCTCTCCAAGTTCTTCTTCTACTTCACAAATAATTCTAGGACTTTTCCTTTGTATCTCATGGTATATACCCAACAACGCCTAGAATAATCATCAATAAACGATATAAAGTAATGGTTACCTCCCATTGATGCAGTCTTGGTAGGTCCCCAAACGTCAGTGTGAACATAGTCCAGAATCCCCTTAGTGCAGTGTGTTGCTCTGCCGAACTTCACCTTGGTCTTCTTTCCGATGATACAGTGTTCACAAAATTCCAACTTGCAGGTTCCGGCACCTTTCAGTACTCCTTGTCTTGCAAGAGTTTGCAAAGACTTTTCTCCTGCGTGTCCCAGCCTCATATGCCACAGCCTGGTTGAGTCTTCATCTGAATTAGTAGAAACCGCCACTTGTCCTGTAACAGTACTACCATTCAAGTAGTAAAGATTGTTCCTGCGAACGGCCTTCAATACCACCATCGAGCCTTTGGTCATCTTAAGGACTCCTTCCTTAATTGACACCACAAGGCCCAAGTCCTCCAAAGCACCAACAGAGATTAGGTTTCTCTTCAGTTGAGGTACATACCTCACTTCCTTCAGTTTTCTTACCATCCCATCAAACATCTTGATTTGGATTGTTCCTACACCCTCCATGATACATGGATGATCATCGCCCATAATGACTGAACATCCCTCCAGCTTCTCAAAGCTAGAAAACCAATCCCGATTAGGGCACACATGGTATGTAGCACCAGTATCCAAAATCCACTCATTATCTCCTGAGTAGCCAACGATGGGAGTAGTGACAGAGAATGAGAAAACCGACGAGTCCGAGTCTGATCCACCTGCCTGTGAAGTACTGCTCTGAGTACTGACCACCTTTGCAAGATTTGCCTCAGTCTTAGACTCCTTCTTCTTCCCTTTAGCCTTTAGACAGTCAACTTTTCAGTGCCCTAATTCTCTGCAGAAGGCACACTGGTTCTTCTTCAGATCTCGATAACCCGGCCTGGACTTCGATCTCCCTCTATCATCTTTGCCCTTCCTATAAGAACCCCTGCCTCTTACTGCTAGCGCCTCTGTCGATGAGCTTGCCTGAGAAGGCTGTCTTTCCTTTCTCCTCGTCTCATAATTAGTCAAAGCAGACGACACTTCATGATAGTCAAGGGATTGTCTCCCATTTATGAAGGTTAAGGTAAAGGTCTCATACTCTTCTGCAGGAAGAGAGTTCAAGAGGATTACCGCTTTGTCTTCTTCATCTATCTTGACATCCACATTGACCAAATCCATAAGAAGCTTCGTGTAGCGATTCAGATGTTCATTCACGGAGCATCCCTTCTTCATCTGAAACCCGTACAGCTTGCTTTTCAGCTGTAATCCTGATTCAATACTCTTAGTCAGATATTTTCTTTCAAGGATCTCCCACAACTGCCTCGCAGATGTCTCGTGTAACACAAGATATTTGATGTCTTGTGTTAGACACGATCTGATCAAGCCACACGCAGATCGGTTCATCTTTTTCCACTCTTCTTAAGTGGTTGTGCTTCGCTTCTTCTCCAGACGTAGAGTATCCTCGAGGTTAGATGCATTCAGGGCATCCATCACCTCGTACCTCCACATGCCAAAATTGTTAGTGCCATTAAACTTCACCACGTCAATCCTCGGATGAGGATTCATGGTCCTTGATTGGTAGTGAAAAGTGCATTTTTATCATCATATTTACCATCACATTTTCATATTTATTCATTTAATTCTGCACATTTATTAATAATTTGTAATTTATTGTGTGCAGGCCTCGAATTATTATTTTAACAATAAATAAAGCTTAAAGAGCCCAAAAGCCCAGATCCAAGCCCATATTTGAAGCCCAAGAGTCAAAGTGCAAATATCAGATTGTCAAAGTGCAATTATACAAGGGCTAAAGTTGCAATTATCAAAGATGAGGGAAGGATAGAATTCTACCCAACCCTAAACTCTTGCAGGATGTGCATAAAAGCCAAAGATGAGAAGGAAATTCGTTTAAAAGAGATTGGGAGAATACAAAGTCTAGATAACTTGATTTCCAAGTTATATCCATATCCCAATATTTAGAGCCAGGATCGAACTTCCAGAAGCAGGCGCCCAGATGGACGGACCAGGAGAGGCCACGCGCCAAAGCGCGTGGCCAGAAGCCACTAAAGTGCCGCGGACCCGCGGCAAAACCGCGGCAATCTAGTTGATCCAGAATCCCAGATTTCGTGGGCAAGTTCATCCAAGACTCCTCGGCCTTCTGCACCTATAAATATCACCTGCAGTGCAACGTACAGAGCGTCCAGCGTCCAGCAAAGGGCCAAAGTTAGGATTTTTAGGGTTTCTCTTCTTTCTTCTAGTTTTGTAATTAGGGTTTCTTTTTATTTTCAAGAGAGGGAGATGGCTATGTTGAGGGTGACACTGATGTATGCTTCTCTTCTCCATTGTTTCAAGTAATGAAGGTAATTTTTATTTATGTCATTACTTTACTTTTCTTTTTGTTCTCTTTTTCTTTTCTACTTTCTTTCTGTTGATCTTTGATGAGCATGCAAGCGATTACCGAACCACAAGTATAACAAATCTTGGTGGTGCCAACGATATTCCATGGAGATGTTCTCCTCCTCGAGGCGTATCAATTCATACTTGCCCAAGGCTTGATGATCTAATGCGAACAGCGGACTGAGATCGATCCCATGATTTATGCGTTCAACGCCTCCGAAATAAGGTAGAAAGTGTTAGGTTTTCACATATTTTCTCCAACCAAGGTTAGTTTTCTTTTCTTTTCTTTTCTTTTTTGTAGATTAAATACAACTTCTCCCAATTCTTTATTTGCCGACCCATTATAAATACCACTTCCTTTCTAACTATTTAATAATAAAAAGATAATTTTTAGAGATAACTTGCTTAACGCTTCCATCGCAGTCCCTCCTTGAGGATCACGACCCGCATAGCCCTGCTACCGCGGATTAGAATTGAGACTTGCATATCCTATTCTTAAAACTAAAATACTATATTTTGTGTGCAGGAAAACTCAGTCAACAAATTGGCGCCGTTGCCGGGGAGGGACGGTAAGTTTATCTCTAAAACAAAAATTTAATTTTTAACTAATTCTTTATTCTTTTCTGTTTGCAGGTTTGGAGAACAGGAAACAGAAACATAGCAGCAGCAGTGGACATATTGCTATTCTGTGTCTCTGCCCTCGAAGGCAGAACACCAGAACCTACTGTTTTGCCGCGGATCCGCGGCCAGAGCCGCGGAAACGCGGCAACAGTAGAGAACTACTGATTGATATTTTTGCAGGTTGCTGCAAATTATAAATTCTGTTTACTGCTCTGTTTATTTTGTTCTGTGATATACCTGTAAATTGCTAATAATTCAACAGTAAATTATTTGTTGTTAAAGATAAAATTGATTAGACGTTTGCATATTAGGCACGTGTCTTTTCAATTCCTTTATTTTTACTGTTGAAGAGTGCTGGAGAAGCAAGGTACGTACGCATTGCATGTAGAATAAGACTCATCTCATGGTTGATTTTCTGCTTTGAGTGAATCTTATCTACTTATCTTGTACACTTGCACTAATTCATCTTAAGGGCATAACCCATTAACAAGATAAGGTGGGGATTTCATCACCCTTCCTTAGCCCAAAAATCATATCCCGAGCACTCACTAACCCAAGCCTAACTTAAAAATTAGTAGACGTTGGCCCTAGGGACACTCGGACTCAATTAGGAGATTATCCTAAGGGGGAACGGTGTTGGAAGTTGACTCCTGCCAAATCAGTGTCTAGGAAGGGGATTGAGGGCCGAAAGCCCGAAGTGTGGTGGTTATTTAATTAAGGAACGTCTTTGACGGAAAACCTCCCACCACTCTTGCCCCGACCTGGCTGATTAACTTGTGGTCAAAGTCTACACCCTACCTCCCGTGGACAGTCTAACCAGTTAGGAGTCGTCTAGGTCTAGGTCTACCCTAACTTAGGTTAGAAATTTTTCTTTTTTGTTTGTTTTTTTTTTCTTTTGTTTGCTTTGTGTGATATGGCCTATAACAATAATTTTTTCAATTTTAATGAGGATCCATATTATACACCAACCTCTTTTTCGGATATTACCAACCCGGCATATCATAACTCTAACCAACCTAGTGTGCCAGATTGGTCTTATCCGAATCATTACATGCCCCAGTCCCAATACTATGAACAAGATTGGAATAATCATCACTACTCTTCACAGAGTCAATCGGAATTCAACACCCCTGAGCCATATGGTCAACCACCTGTTCAACCATTATCTTCATATACGTCTTTTCCCACATCACCAAGGTTTCAGTCCTCCATTGATCTATTCGATGGGTTAGAAGAAAAAGTGGATCGGTTGCAAGATACAATGAATGATCAAATTTCTAGACTTTCAAACATTCTTGAGCATCTTGATAGGAACCAAGAATCATTCTGTTTAGAAGACCTTGATCAAAATTCAATTTCATCACATCAATATGAACTTGCTCAATCCCAATCCTTGGACAAATTGGCTAGTTTTAATTTCAATGAGATTGAATTAGATTATGAATGTGAACCCGATCCCCAACTTTGCGATTCAGTTTCCATCTTCGAATCTATGTTGACTCCAGTATCCTTACCCAATTTGGACCAATTTTCTGAGCCAACATTTATTCCCATACCTATAGATCATGAAATTGAATCACCCATTTTTGATGATCATATTGAACTTGACCAATTGTGCAATTTTGAAAGTCCCATGGAAAAATTGGCAAGTTCCCATTTTTATGAGATTGAAACTAATGAGATATGTGACCTAGATTCCCAAATCTATGATCAAGTTCAAATTCCTGAATCATTATTGACTCCTGTTTTGTTACCCGACTTAGGTAATATTTTAGAGTCAGTTTTGATTCCACACACTATCATTCCTGAACTTGAATCACCAACATTGAGTCACATTCCATTGTGGGAAAATGATTGTGGACTTGAGTTTTCATTTCTTGACTTGGACCCACTTCTTGAACCATGCTCGACTCCTGAACCCTTACTTGATTTAAGTTTCTTTCCTGAGTCGGTATTAGTTCCTGAACCTATCATTCTTGAGTCCAAGTCAACCATTCTACCAAGTCACATTCTTTTGTTGGACATAGGTATAGACCATGACTCTGTGATGATTTTCCAGGACTGGTCATGTAAAGGGAGTAAGTTTCACGAGAGGATCTTCCATGATCCTATTCATTCTGGGGACTGTAAATATGTAAATAAAAAAGAGGTCAATAAAGGTAGGTCCCGTGAACTACCACGTTATCTTGATTGGGCCGCATTTCGTGGACCAATTAGACCATCTCCGGAACCACCACCCTAAGGTAACTTCCGCCTTCCCTTGTTCTGTTTCATGCATACATGCATACATTCATACATTGAGGACAATGCATGAGATAAGTGTGGGGGTGGGCTTTACTAACATACTAACATAGGTAGAAACTAACAAAAATTTGCTAAAAAAAAAAAATAAATAAAATAAAATCTGAAAAAAAATTTTAAAAAAAATGTTATAAAAAGAATAATACTTTGACTTATTTTTTTGAAAGAAATCTAAGTTAGTTTTAAGAATTAGGAAAATCATGATTAGGATTTCTAAAAACTTAGTCAAAATAAATAAATTGTTTAAATTTTAGGTATAGGAGGAGAAATTGAATAAATAATTAGTCTTGATTTTTACCTTAATGAAATGTGCATACCTAATGCATATCTAGGATTCTAAGACAAAGACCTTGTGCCTCATAAAAAAAAAAAAAAAAAAAGAAAAAAAAATCACCAATTAAGCTGATACATGTGCCTCAAGAAGCATAAGTATTCATGCCTAAAGGTGAGTAAATAAAATAAAGTCCTTAGTTTTGGGGCCTAGTTCACTCGAATTTGAGTCCGCGGGGTGTTTTCTCACCTGGTGCCCTAAAGCCAACCGTTTTGGGAGTCATCGACTTTAAGTTCGTTACATGGGTGGATTAGAAAGCCTAAGAAGACTAAGAAATATAATATATGTATTAACACATCTAGTAATCAATTAGTTAGGTATGAGGGCCTCAAGAAGCCTTGATGCTTACACGAAAGAAAATTAGATGCGTTATACATATTAAAAAAAATAAAAAAAAGAAAAAAAATATATAAAGAGGCATGAGAGTCCAAGTTAAGGAATTCCTAGTAAAAACATAAGGATGCATATGATTTTTGGTAACGAAAAAGACTATATTAGAAATTCAATTTTAATTCTTACCTAAAATGGAAAACAATTAACTTTATTAAGACTAAGTTTAAAGAATGAATAAAAATGATAATCCTAAAACTTATAGACTACTTAGTCTCTTCCATAATAATTCAAATATTTTCCTTTTTATGGATTTTGTGGGTGTAATCCGCTGAAAACCCTCACGAGACAACACTCGTCCTCTAGGGTAACCTAGGGGTTTAACGGCTTGTTGCACATGCTAAGTGCAACCGTGATTCCTACGAAAGTGAGTTAGGTTAGATTAACTTTTCATCTTTTTCTTTTTCTTTGTTTTTACTCGAGGACGAGCAAAAAGATAAGTGTGGGGTCCTCACCGATATACTTTCTTCTGCCATCTCTCTAACTAGATCCTCTATGTAATGCGGAAAAAAAAAACTAAACGGAGATAGATAAACAACTTTGATAAAGATTAGATCTTTACCTTCTCACGAAACCCTAGATGAGTTTCTGACCAGATCTACTCCTCTAATGATTCCTTGAACACTTCACGCATTGTTCTGAGATCGACACACGATCCCACGAACAGACACAACGCTGATCTGAGATCGACACACGATCTCCACCAAATCAGCAACCGATGCCCTTCGAATCTCCAGATAATCCCACGACGAACCTGGGATGCTCTGATACCACTTGTTGTGCGCCGAACAACAACCACGTAGAGAAAACCCTAGATCCCAGATGCAAAATAATAGTACCACCAACAGCAAATAACAAACAATTAATGAGAAGAACACAAAACCAGATTTAACGAGATTCGGCCAATTTCGCCTACGTCCTCGGGGCAAGGAAGAGAGATTTTCTATTAATTTGTGAATCAATACATGTATTGCAGCATTACAAGCCTTACTAATGAAGAGAGCTCTGCCTCTCTCATATACCCCAGGAAAACCCTAAGAAAAAATTCCCAACTTGAGCAGATTTCTAATTCAGCAACTGTTTTCCATATAATTTGCAAACGGAAAAACTTACAATAAAAAGAGTTTGAGGAGCTAAATTACAAGTATTCTTAAAAGATTACAAGTAGATCTCCTCAGAGATTCTGGAAAAGTGTGCCGATAGGAGTCTGGTCAGCGCGCGACCACTTTGTCCCTTTGACGATGCGAGCGATGAGATTCTCTTCTCGCCTGGTTCGGGGAATCAGAGAATAGAAGGTTGGTAGAACCCTCTTGCTACTTCTCAAAGCCGCCTTTAATTAGGAATTCCTTCTCGCCTGGTTCCGGAGATTCCTTGAGAAGAAGGTATTAGGGTATCAGCACCCTGATTAGAGAAGCAATTCTCTAAAAGTCTCTGAATTCTTGTGCGCACGGTGCGTTGTGAAGAAGTCTCTGCTTGTGGAGTCCTCTCTCTTGCGCCTGTCTGTCTTCTCTGGTCCTCGAGATTCTTTTTTGATCCTCTCTCCTTGTACCCCTGATGGGCTATTTATAGGGAGAGCAAGGGTATAACCATCTCTTGAAAATATGGAAACAGATTGAATCAAATCTGTTTAAATCCGGAAAGTAGCCTTACTGCGAGGCTAGGATCAGCTTCTGCGAAGCTAGAAATGGCAGGTCGGTTGATCCTCTTGATCTGTTTTGATCCTTTCCATATTGTTGAAAGATCTCTCCTGATCCTCTTACTCGTTTTAAGAGAGTCAAGAGATTGTGGTAATCAACTGCCGAATTTGATCTCCGATTTGATCTTAATTGGATTTGATCTGATTAGATCTGATCTCATCTGAAGATTTGATTGATCAAAGGTTGACCATAGCAGACCAACAGCGGCGATGCCCGCTTTAAACTTACAGCGGAGCTGGAGGCAGTATCTGGCGAAGTCAGAAGAAAGTTCTTTGGCGGAGCTAGATAACATCTGTGGAGAAGCTACCGTATACCCTTCCTGCGCAGTTGCATGTAGCTTCAGGCGAAGCTATAAGTTAGCTTCCTGGCGAGGCTTTGAATGGCTTCAAGGCGAAGTTGGATGATTTTAGCCTCTCAGGCGAGGCTATCCCTTTGGGCTCATGTAATGCTAAGTGCTAGCATCTTAGACCTGCTGAGGTCTGTTCAGAAATAATCCGGGTTCACTGTCTGCTTGCTGGATCAGTGGTGTCCAAGTTGCTTCCTTGTCCCTCGGAGATGTGTGAAAACTGGTCTTCAGCTCGTCTGTCACTTGTCTTTTGTAAATGTCAACAAGTTTAGACATTGTTCAGACCAATAAGAATCTTGTCTTTTTTAAGTGTCAACAAGACCCCCTTCAAAGTTTTCGAAAGTCTGCAATAGTCCAGACTTTAAAATACTTTGAACTGCTTTGATTGGTGGTGTGTGGAGTATGAACGTTGCCATGATGGTTGAGTTCAGCTTCGTTTTAAATCCTGCTTTAGGATGTAGATTCGCCGAGGAATCATGTAGACTCGCGTCTGGGTAGCTTCGCGGCTAGGTAAGTTCGCTCTGGAACATCTGTTGCTTTTCCAAGGCCAACTGCCGTGGGCCGGTTACGAGAAGGGTTACGTCTTCTCTCGCACTGATCGAGGGAGATATTCTTTCCTCGCGCGTTTCCAAGGGAGGATATTCCCTTTCTTCAAGGCGCCATGAGTGCCTTTATGAGGGAGACGTTTCTTCCTTTGCACGGTTCCAAGGGAAACCGTCCCTTTTCTTAAGGCGCAGTAAATGCCTTAAATGCGCCCGTGCTTCCACGCTTGAGGCGGCAGCGCTCAGGCATGGGGCCTATAAATAGGACACTTGAGGTCCCCTGAAGAGAAGTGATCTGCTCTTCTCCTCTTCTCTTGGTTGAGAGAGATACTCAGATCTCTGAACTAGTGGGGATGGCCACTCTGGTTATTACCGGCCAAGGATCGGTAAGTCTTGATCATTCAACGACTTCACCAACTTTAGGAAATTCATCTCCCTTAATTCAGCTTTTATAGCTACCTCAGGGATCAGTTTCCCTTGTTCTTCATTTTGCAATTGGCTGCTTGCATGTTAAGGATTTCAGCATAGCTTTCCAGTGAAGCTATCATCTTGACTTGATCAGAGAAAGATCACTGCATGCTAAGTTCGCTGCACAGGCAGAACTTGGGACTTAGTTTTTTCAAGGTTGAGCCAGTCTTGCCATATAGGTGGGGCTAAAACTGTGTCCCCCAGGATCAGTCTGGCTGAGCCATATAGGCGAGGCTAGGACTTGGCGTTTGCTGAGCTAGCCCGTCACTGCTGTTTAACTGAAATCGGATCGCTTCGCCCCAAAGAATCTGACTTAGTGTTTTTGCAGCTTCTCCCGTGTTTAACTGTTAATCTGTTCTGATTTGCATTGCAGTGTGCTATGTTCGCCAACTTTGTGACTTGATGAAAGAGACCGAAAAGTTGCCTTATGCTTCTCCAGTTGAAGCTTTACTTTTAAGCAGGAAGAACAAACTGGGGCAGCTGATGCGTGTCCCAGAGGCTGTTGTCAGTCGCTTATCCGAGATGATCCCTTTTGAGGCGAGGCTGGTGGTCGCTTATCTGAGATGATCCACTTCGGGAAAGCGGACGTCACCTGTGAGATCACTGACCTTGTCCTGGTGGCACCATCTGCCATTATGTGAAGGATTATGGCCTTGTGCAGAAGGAAGGCCTTTCGTGTCCAGTTGGTCTGGTTTGAAAGCGGATAAAACCACTTGTATGCCTTTTGCGCAAATGATCTTGCTGAGCAACCGAATCTGTTGTACGAAACACAACCTTGATGTAATATCAATGTACCTTTGCTCTTAAATCAATGAAAGTTCATTTTCTGCTCATTTGATTTTTGCCTGTCTTCATTGAGAACGGGGCTAAACTTCGTGCGGAGTTAAGGACAGGATCACATCTGAAACAGGGACGAGCTTCCAGCGAAGCTAACATATCTGCGAAGTTCGGCCTATGCCTTCAACAAAGCTAAGGCAATCCTTTTGTGCGAAGTCCGCATCTGACTTGTGGCGAAGTTAGCCCTTAGTGGCTGAATCAGCACTTTTCAGGAAGGCGCTTTAGGCGCCGTTTCAAATTAATTTGAAACGACAGCCTGCACTGTTTACGAGGCGTCGCTTCAGGCGCTGATTGGCCTATAAAAGCCCGATCGGGCTGAGAAAGAGCAGATCTCTTTACTTGAAATTTTTAGAGACCTTTGACTCTTCTTCTTCCTCTTTCCTCTCCATTTAGAAAGTTTGAAAGCTTCCGTAGCTCTTCAATGGTGCCCAAGAGACGAGCGGGAAAAGAAGTGGCAACTTCTGCAGCGGAGGGTCCTTCTCCTCCTCCGGTCATCGAACGACCAATTGCTGGTAAGGATCTTTCCCTTTTGATTAGAGACTGTCGTCTCCCCTTTAAAGCTGATTTCTGGTTGTCCTTAAATGAATCCAACACGAGGTCAACCATGGTCCTGTGATTTTAGGGAGTCCGATTCCCTGAATTTACCTTGATTTCTTGATCGGGAATCCAAGAACTGAAGAGTTCTTCTTTAAGCTTCCGAGCGAAGCTTTACTTTGAAATTTTGAGAGAAAAGGACCGTAATGCCCTTCTGACGAAGTTAGCCTTCGAGGCTTTGTCGCATCCTGTTGTTCGAAGCTAAGCTTCCAAAGCGAAACTAACACTTGGATATTTTCCTACATCCTGTTCTCGTGTGGGGTGCGGAGTTACACTGCAGCTGCGAAGCTAAGCTTCAGGGCGAAGCTATCGTTAGGCCAGCTTCGCTCAGAGGGCGAAGCTATGCCTTGTCAAATTTTACGTTCTGATTTTAGCCCTCGTTCGGCTGATGAACTAATCATAGTTTCTCTTTGTTCCTGCAGTGCACTACACTCCCGGTCCTTTAAACAGCCTATTCGGGATGACCAGGGATCGGATGGCAATATCAGCCTGCAATTTCAAGGGCAGGCTTCTCTGTTTAGTGAGCGGAGTTCTCTCGTCCGAGATACGCTTATTCATGGTTGTGATCAATATACCACGAGGAGTATTTTGACTACGGCTCCCCTTGAAGATGTCGACCGTCGAACTTATAGGAAGCCCGATTTCATGTTCGGGGATGCGCACCAGACCCTGATCACCAACTACTGGCAGGGGAAGGGCAGTGGATTTTCCAGTTGGATGGAGAAAGGTTCTACCTTCCGTCCAACAAGCGACATTTTTCTTTGTCTTCCTTCGAATGCGTGACGCAGGCTCGGAAGATGTCGTGGGAAGTGAGCCGGAGTACTGACTCTGTTCACATAGGAAAATTGATGCTTCAATCTCCTGGTTATGCAAGAGCGGGGCCTCCTCATTGCATAATGGGTCTACATCCTGGGAATGTGTCGCGAGAGATCCCAGTGGGAGAAAATCCTGCAGTGGCGCTGACCTTTGGCAACCAATTCTGTAAGGTCAATGGGAACTACCCAGCCACTGACTTCAGGACTCCAGGCTGGATTCACCCTCCGAAGGCATGGTGGAGGGATTTAACTGTACACATCTTCGCTTATTTCGAGGAGGATCTGGAGAGGATAAACCTCTATGAGGCCGTCAGGGCGACCTGCTACGGTATTGAGATGAACGTGGCGTGCTTCTACGCCATCTTTGAATTGTATTGCCCAGCTTCGGGGACTTTCTTCACCCCTGTTGGCGAATTGGGTATGGCCTTGCATGAGATGTGGGAAGTCTCTGCTCTGCCTTTTGGGTCTCTTCCCTATGAAGAATACTTCCCGTGCAAGGCAGAATTGGCTCTTCTGGAGAAGCAGGAGCCTGCCTTGTTCGAGACCTACAGGGAGTTAATGTGCCACTTGTACATTTGCTCCAGTATGCATGGGGGCAGTAAGGGAACCTCCTGAAGCTTGAAGAGCTGGGAAGATTATTTGTTCCCAGATATGGAGAACACTCCTGAAGCGGCTCACTGTGGAGTTGCTGATGAAGACATCTTTGACCGGATGCAAAAGCACTTCCAAGGGGATCTAGTTGTGAAGGAAGACGATGGTCCCTATGAGCAGGGTGATGTCCTTCGGAGCTTCCATCATCAGGCCCACCGGCCGATGTCCCGGAAGGCACTTCTGGCTGGTTTCTTAACAGTCTGGCTGAAGAGGTACGTGGTGCCGTCTTCTTCGGGTGACATCGTTCATCCGAATGTTTTGCTGCCCGCTGTTCGTTTGGTTCATGGTCGTCCTCTGGGACTTCTTTCGGCCATGGTGTGCTGTATCCAGAGAGGCCTTCGTGCATTGACGGAGGCTTTTTGCAGGCCACCAACGACGAAGCGTGCAAAGGGGACCATTTCGCCCCGCGACGGACCTAACCCCAGAATAGGTCTGCCGTATACTTACTTGATGGCGTGGTTCGCCCTGCATTGTCCTTCTTTAATTGAAGCTGGAGAGGATCCCCGCAAGATGTTCGAATGGCGCTCCTTCGCCGATTCGAAGGATGCTCATGGCAGAAGACTTACGTGGCTGAGGCCCGTAAATTAGTACGTCGCTATGACGTCTATAGTCTCTTTCGCTGTTTTCCCCGTATTCGGGGTGCAGGCTATGGGGAAGAGTTCAAAGATGCGGGGGAGGGGCATTCGTCCCTGAGCCGGAGAGTTTTTGAGTGGCTGGTCAGCATCCGGCCTTCACATCTATTATACCGGAGCGGGGATAGCTGCTACTTGGAGCCTTATGTCCCAAGTCGGTTTGCTCGACAGTTTGGATATGACCAACTGTACGTGGGCAACCCGAATCTCAATCTGGCTTTCATGGGGAGCCTTATTGATGGGGCCCGTGCTTGGCAATTCTTCATTACGGGCTGTACTGGGGCGCGGCTGCGTACGCCGTTGAGGACTCCCAATCTTCTAATGACCCTGTGCTTCTGCCAGTGGTACGCAACTTCCAACTCCACACCGCTTGGATTCAAGGCTAACAGTTCTGGTGTGAAGTTAATTTCTCAGCGGCTAAAGCGGAAGGTCTCTGAGAGAAGGGAAGGTAGGAGGGTTCGCGTCCCAGGCATGGAGGAATTCGTTGCTGTGGATGACAGCGAAGCCTCGGATGCAGAAAGTCCTCGCTTTGAAACGGAGACAGGTGCCGGGGCTTCTGCAGCCGGTTCTGGCGTGATGGGGATAGTTTCCCCAACACATGTAGAAGAAGTAGAGGAGGAGGAAGGTTCTGATGCCCCTCTCAAGCGCAAACGGACAGGTGAGTCGCGTAGGAAACAGTTGGTGAAGAAGCCCTGTCGCCAAGCTCCTGCGGTTGTTGTAGAGGGCGAACCATCTGTGGCGGTTCCTCCTCTTGTCCCCTCAGTAGTTGAACCGTCGGTTGCTGAACCGACTACTGGCGAAGTTGCTCCGAACTTAGGTAAGATCAGTTTCGTCTTTGTAATATATCTTCTATGTGTTCCGGATAGCTTATTATTTGCTTCTTGATACAGGAGCTGAGGCCGCTGGAGAGCAAGGGGAACATTATGATCCCCTGTTTACTTATGAAACTGAAGCTGGCTCTTTTGCCCTCCCGGAGGAGTCCGGAGGTGATGCGGCTGACATTGGTCCTTCGGGCGCTGGGACTTCCAAAGGAAGTCCTGTAGCGTCAAGCTCTATTGGATGGTCTACGGGAGACTCGACAAGTGAAAGCAGGTCGGCCATTCGTGTTGACTCCGCAAAGAATTTTCCGATGGAGCCCATGGAGACTGATGCGGCTGCCAAGATGTTTGAGGCGACATCATCCTTTGGTATTGTTCCTACCTTTTGGTTTTCACTATTTATTGTGTCTTGCCTAAACACAATTTTGTTGCAGGTGTTCCGCCTCAAGGTGCGTCAACTTCAAGGGAACCAGTTGATCTTCCTGAGGAGTCCAGGGGTGATATAAGCACTTCGACTGCGGCGGATGCTGCTATGTTGGACGCGCTGTATTGTGACCTGCCCCCTTATCGGCCTGAGCTAGCCGAAGGAACAGAGGCTGAAGGGGTGGTAGTCCCGGGGGTGTCCTCACTCCCAACTATATCAACGAGTGAGGCACCGTCAGTTATGGCACGTGCAGAGCTGAGGGTGATTACAAGCCCTTCTTCCCCAACGCTGGTGGTTGAGCCTGCTGTTCAGGAGATGATCAATAGTCCTACCTCAGCGGTGGCTAGTGTACTGGTTTCAATGAGGACTTCGCCGAGCTCAACGATGATTTGTCATGCTGCTGCAGCCGGTGTTCCCGCCGTTCCTTCCACAGTAGTGTCAACCAGGCTGATGGATTTTTCTAAGGTTGTCCGCCTACCAGAAGTGGCCGAGATTGAAAATGATTTTATAGGTGACATAGTCGATAGCTTTTATAAAGGCTTGGGCGATCCATCGATCTGGTTTTGAAAGGTTCAACTATGTCATTCTCAACTTTAAAGGTGGTCCTCTCCCGCAGTATTGAAAGTATTCGGGACCTTGAAGGGTATAACCAGGCCAGTGCCTTGGAACTCCTGGTAGATCAATTTGAGAGGGACGTAGAGGAATGGCGCCGTCTTAGCCTCTCAGACCTGGAGTCTTCGGTTAATGAGCAGCTTGCGCATCTTGTCACTCAAATGCATGAAGCCCGTCTTGCTGCTCAGGAGGTTGCTAAGGATATTTCTTCTGACTTGAAATCCTTGGAGACAAGGAAAGTAAAGGTTGGGAATGCCATTGATGCCTCCACCAGTGCTCTTCTTGACGCTGAAGACAAAATTGGGAAGGCCAAGGAGATGATCAGGAAGGCAAATCTTCTCTTATCCAGGGTTGAACCAGTGCGTCTTGAAGAGACTGCGCGGCTTGAGCAGCTTAAGGCCCAAAGTGACGAACTCTCACGGCAGGAGTTAGCTCAGAGGGCAACCTTGGTTGAGGTCGAAGCTCGTTTGACCCAGGCTACGAACTTTAATGAGGCTGAGCTGAGGTCGCAGGCGCTTATCCGGGCTGCTAATGATAGAAGGGCGACGCTGGCTTCCCTTGAAGAGCGGATCAGATCTTATAATGTACGCCCGTAGGTCGCAATATACGTACCTCCATGTATCCCATCCTTTTGGAATTAATGAAAATAATCATTTTTTGTTTTGACTCCCTGTCGAATCTCCAAATTGCTCCACTTTCTGAATTGTCGGTTCCAAATTGTACTGGTGCCATTTGAGAGAATAGTCCTTTGCTGGATTAAATGCTGAAACTTGACAGTCTGTCAGTTCAGAGGTCGCGATGACATAACTGGTTGAGGAGCCACCGAGCTTCAAAGTTGGTGATACTTGTCTTTTGTAAATGTCAACAAGTATCGAGACCTGTCTTTTGTAAATGTCAACAGGGCTCAAGGTTGAGACTTAGCTGTCTGCTGGTTCAGAGGTCGCAATGACATAACCGATTGAGACGCCACCACGCTCAAGGTTGGTGATACTTATCTTTTGTAAATGTCAATAAGTATCGAGACCTGTCTTTTGTAAATGTCAATAGGGCTCAAGGTTGAGACTTAGCTGTCTGCTGGTTCAGAGGTCGCAATGACATAACCGATTGAGACGCCACCAAGCTCAAGGTTGGTGATACTTATCTTTTGTAAATGTCAATAAGTATCGAGACCTGTCTTTTGTAAATGTCAACAGGGCTCAAGGTTGAGACTTGTCTTTTGTAAATGTCGACAAGCTCGAAATTGAGACTTGGCTGTCTGCTGGTTCAGAGGTCGCAATGACATAACCGATTGAGACGCCACCAAGCTCAAGGTTGGTGATACTTATCTTTTGTAAATGTCAATAAGTATCGAGACCTGTCTTTTGTAAATGTCAACAGGGCTCAAGGTTGAGACTTAGCTGTCTGCTGGTTCAGAGGTCGCAATGACATAACCGATTGAGACGCCACCAAGCTCAAGGTTGGTGATACTTGTCTTTTGTAAATGTCAACAAGTATCGAGACCTGTCTTTTATAAATGTCAATAGGGCTCAAGGTTGAGACTTAGCTGTCTGCTGGTTCAGAGGTCGCAATGACATAACCGATTGAGACGCCACCAAGCTCAAGGTTGGTGATACTTATCTTTTGTAAATGTCAATAAGTATCGAGACCTGTCTTTTGTAAATGTCAACAGGGTTCAAGGTTGAGACTTGTCTTTTGTAAATGTCGACAAGCTCGAAATTGAGACTTGACTGTCTGCTGGTTCAGAGGTCGCAATGACATAACCGAATGAGACGCCACCAAGCTCAAGGTTGGTGATACTTGTCTTTTGTAAATGTCAACAAGTATCGAGACCTGTCTTTTGTAAATGTCAACAGGCTCAAAATTGAGACTTGGCTGTCTGCTGGTTCAGAGGTCGCAATGACATAACCGAATGAGACGCCACCAAGCTCAAAGTTGCAATGGAGTTTGGGAAAAGTCCCGTTTTCATGGGGAGAAATGAGGGAATCACTGTCATAGGTTTAATGTTAATGTAACAGCGAAATGTATATGTGGCCTTACCATTCTATGGATGAGAATTGGTAAGTGATTTTGGAGAGCTTGCTTTCACGGGGAGAGACGAGGGGATCACTGTCATAGGTTTAGTGTTAACGTAACAGCGAAATGCATATGTAGCCTTACCATTCTATGGATGAGAATTGGTAAGTGATTTTGGAGGTCTCGTTTTCACGGGGAAAAACGAGAGAATCGTTGTCATAGGTTTAGTGTTAACGTAACAGTGAAATGCATATGTGGTCTTACCATTCTATGGATGAGAATTGGTAAGTGATTTTGGAGGTCTCGTTTTCACGGGAAAAAATGAGGGAATCGCTGTCATAGGTTTAATGTTAACGTAACAGCGAAATGCATATGTGGTCTTACCATTCTATGGGTGAGAATTGGTAAGTGATTTTGGAGGTCTCGTTTTCACGGGGAAAAACGAGGGAATCGCTGTCATAGGTTTAATATTAACGTAACAGCGAAATGCATATGTGGTCTTACCATTCTATGGGTGAGAATTGGTAAGTGATTTTGGAGAGGTAATCAAATGGGAACTGGTCCCTTAGGATTTTTAGCAAATCCCCAGCTGTCAACGGGTTTGATATGCCTTTACCAACTACCGTTTGAATTGGGCTAGGCATGCTATTCCCCTCAGCATGATGAGTTGTCGAGGACTTATGTTGGGCTTGAAGGCCAACATTTTCCTCTGTCCTTAATCGTTAAGGATGTTGGATCGTCTGGTTAACGTATGTGTAACCTTGATTCTCCTTTGAGACAACCAGTATACGGCCAGGTTCCTACTGGTTTATGGTTGTGTGACCTCGCTCGAAGATCTTGATCAGAGGTGTAGTGTTAACTTGATCATGAGAAGGATCCTTGATTAAGGATAATACTTCTTTAAGAACTTGCCATTGATCGGCATCATGAGTAGGTCGCCATCTGAAGTCATAAGGCGGTATGCTCCGTTTGAATAGACTGTTTCTATTACGAACGGTCCTTCCCATTTAGGCTGAAATTTGCCTTTTATTTTGTGCGTCATAATCATCGGTCGTCTGACGGCTAAAACCAGGTCTCCTTTCTGGAAGACTCTCTGTTTGACCTTCTTATTGAAGGCTTTTGAAATTCGAGCTTGATACAGCTCGATGTGTTGCTGAGCTTGTAGTCGCTTCTCATCTAGGGCTTCGAGCTCTTGAAGACGCAACCGATCATTGTCCTCTGATGTGATCTTAGTCATTAGAGCGACTCGCAATGATAGCATCTAGATTTCCAATGGGATGACTGCTTCGCACCCATATACCAGGGGAAAAGGCGTATTGCCTGTCGGTGTTTGAACCGTGGTTCGGTAGGCCCAAAGACATTCACCAAGCTTTTCGTCTCAATCTCGCTTGTTCGAGGAGACGAACTTCTTGAGTAGCTTAATGATCGTTCTGTTGAATGCTTCCGCCAAGCCATTAGCGGCGGGATTATAGGCAGTTGAAGCCACATTCTGAATTCAGTATTTATCGCAGAACCGATAGAATACATGGCTTATGAATTGGGGACCATTATCATGGATGATCCACCTAGGGACACCAAACCGATGGATGTCATGGTGTTTGATGAAATTAACCACATTAGAGGTTTTGACTTCAGCCAATGGTATAACTTCTGCCCACTTTGAAAAGTAATCGGTTATTACCAGGATAAACCGGTGACCTCTTGTCGAAGAGGGGCTGATTGGCCCTACGACATCTATTCCCCATGCTTCAAATGGCCATGAAGCAACAGTCGGGTGGAGCAACTCCGAGGGCTGGTGTATGAAGTCCGCATGAACTTGGCATGCTTTACACCTTCGTGCATATTGAATTGCATCGGCTATCATGGTTGGCCAATAATATCCAAGCCTATGCAACCTGTCCTTGAGCTTTGGACCTGGTTGATGAGCTCCGCAAGTGCCATCGTGTGCTTCTCTAAGCACTTCCTGTGCCTCTGAATTGGAAAGGCAACGGAGGAGGACACCGTCATATGAACAACGGTAAAGGGTCTTCAGAGTTGGATCGTAGTAGAAACGGAGAGACCTTCGTCTGATAGATGCCGCTTCCTTAGGATCGTCTGGCAGCAGACCATGTAAGGCATAGTCGATGAGAGGAAATCGCCAATCTCTCGGCTCAAGATCCGTTGAGATATTATAGACCTCTCGGGTTCTTAACATATGCTTAGAGCATACAAGATGTCGAGTTGCCACTGTGAGGTGATACTCGGTGTCGACCGTAAGGCTAATGTTGTTGCTAATGCAGCAAGAGCGTCTGCCCTGGTATTCTGAGATCGAGACATGTGCCCGATGTAGAAACCTTCAAATAGATTAGCCAATTCGATGGCTGTATGGTAATAAGGCACCAAGTCTTCGTGGCGGACCTCATATTCGCCTTTAACCTGATTGATAATCAGTTTTGAATCACCGTAGGCTTCAAGGTAGCATACCCCCATTCCATGGGCAAGCTGAAGACCAATGAGCAGGGCATTATATTCTGCTACATTGTTGGAGCATGATTCTGTCAGAGAAAATACTCTGGGAAGGACATGATTCTGTGGGGAGATGAACACAACCCCACTCCGGCCATAATCTTGCCTTTAGGGCCTATTCGTGATGCTCCATCGAAGAACATCTGCCATACTTCCTCTTCTGAGGTTACATTGGAGTCAAAGACTTCATCTGAAATATCCTCGTGAAGTTTTGAATGTTCCGAAACTGGATGGGTAGCCAAGAACTCTGCGAGGGCCTGACCTTTAACCGCCTTCTGTGGGGTAAAGATCATGTCGTATTGAGACAAAAGATGCGCCCATTTAGCCAATCTTGAATTCAGTGATCCTGGCTTTGTCATGAGAAGACGCAAAGGATTTACTCTGGAGATGACATGTATGGTTTGGCCGACCAAATAATATCGTGTCTTCTGAACAGCAAAGACGAGAGCTAAACACTCTTTCTCGATAGGATTATAGCGAGATTCCGCCCCTATCAGAGTCCTGCTTAGATAATAGATGGCTTGCTCGTGACCACTGTCGTCCTTTTGAGCGAGGAGAGCACCGAGAGAATAGTCCATAGCCTTTACATAAAGCAAGAATGGTTTCCCTGATGTAGGGGCCACTAAGACTGGAGGTTTTGTGAGATACCTTTTGATGTCTTCATAAGTTTCCTGGCAAGCTTGATCCCATACGAAGGAAGCACCCTTTTTCATGAGTCGGGTGAACGGTTGGCAGCGGCCTGAGAGATTTGCAATAAATCTTCTGATATAAGCCAGCCTGCCTTGCAAGCCTCTAAGCTCTTTGAGGTTCCTCGGTGGATGCATGCTTTGAATGGCTTTGACCTTGTCTGGGTCAAGATGAATCCCTTTTGATGTGACAATAAACCCAAGGAATTTGCCGCTCGAAACTCCCAAGAAGGATTTTGTCGGGTTCATTTTCAGTTGATAAGCCCGCATTATGTCGAACATCGTTCTCAAGTCATGAAGATGGTCATTTTTGCTGCGGCTTTTGACAGCAATGTCGTCGACATAGCATTCTACGGTTTTTCGGAGATGATCGCGGAAGATCGTACTCATTGCCCGCTGGTAGGTTGCTCCGGCGTTCTTCAGTCCGAAGGGCATTACAGTGTAGCAGTATACCCCAATGGTGTTCAGAACGAAGTATGCTTCTCGTCGTCGGGATATATCTTAATCTGGTTGTACCCTGAAAAGCCGTCCATAAAAGACATCCTTTCGAATCCACATGTGTTGTCGATCATGACATCGGTGATGGGTAGCGGAATTCATCTTTAGGACAGGCCATATTGAGATCACGGTAGTCGATGCAGATCCGTATTTTTCCGTTCTTCTTGAGGACGGGGACGATGTTGGCTACCCAATCTGGATGTTGTTCCTCCCGGATGAAGCCACATGCAATGAGCTTGTGAACTTCGGCTTCGATAGCTTCCATAATGTTTGGACGAAACCGACGTTGTTGCTGCTTGACTGGCTTGACGTCGGGCTTGATGTTTAGACGGTGCATAGCGACTGTGGATCAAGTCCGGGCATGTCTTCGTAACTCCATGCGAAGACGTCTATATACTCTTTTATGAGCATTATCAATTCTTCCTTTTCTGTAAGTGATAGGCTTTCACTTATAAAGATGGGCTTAGGGTAGTCTTGACTACCCAAGTTGACCTGCATCACCTTGTCTTCAGTAAGTGGTTCGCGCAATTCAAATTGCTTTTCCCATTGGAGATCTAATTGCTGGGCCCATGGTTCCTCATCAGTATCTTCTGCAGGCTCCAATTGACTGCTCGAAGTCATATTAACAGTGAGATTTTCGAACATTCCTCCTACACTGACATCTGAGTCCCACTCGGAGGATGAGGCTGAATGTGATGGAATTGGTTCATCATCTTTGAATTGAACCGTTGCTGACGATGTGGGTGTAACATATCCTAACCCCCTGCGTGTACTATCATAGTAGTTTGCAGGCTTCCCTTTTGGCACAAAGTTACGCATCAAACTGCGCCTTCCTTTTCCAAAATTCAGGCCTGCTCCATGCTTCAAGTCGTATCCCATTTTCTTCATAATATGGCGCGCCGGCCGCGCGTAATGGAAGAATTGTGGAGTGTCTGAGTCTGAACTTGAATCTGCAGCTGTGGTCCCCGTGGTTGGGTTCTACCGAAGATTATCGGTAACTGACCTTGTTTGGACGGAGGGATCACTAGCGTGGCCCCTTCTATAGCTTCCATGAGTGTGCTGGCTGCACTCGGCTTATGTAAGGGCATATGCAGAGAGCCATCTGTAATGGATTTAACCGTCCCAACACTCGCAGGATAATCAAAAGAAATATTATCATTAATTACCCATTCACCTTCATCCTCTGAAGGAGTATTATATTGGGGATTATTGAGACATGCTATAATTGGTTCACCAATCAGAATAGCTGGCATGCCTGCTTCGGATTCTGAATCCGCCTCATTGCCACTTTCATCATCGTCTGGCAATGGTTCTTCAGGTGTTCCACCGGTCTCTTGATACAGGAGAGCGTCAGTGAAGTAATTTTCCACCCCTTTGAATGGTTGCTTCTCAGCAAAGACAGTTCGTACTGTCGCGTCATCTTCAACATATTTGAAGCATTGGTGCAGAGTAGAAGGAACGATCCAGTTGGCATGGATCCATGGTCGTCCTAGCAGCAGGTTATATGACGTGTCGGCATCAATGACATAGCATGTCACTTCTGACTTCAGGCTCCCGATTCTGCAACGGAGCCGGATTTTTCCAAGTGGATGACTACTCCCAGCATTGAAACTGTATATTGTAGTGGTGGTTGCGGACAACCTATATAGCGGTATACCGAGGAAGTAAAGTAACCTTTTGGGGATGATGCTAAGTGCGGACCCCGGATCGACTTGTACCCTTTTGATGCATATTGAACTGATATATCCGGTGTAGTATAGAGGTCGATCGTGCTTGTTGTTTTTGAGAAGCATATCTTCCGCCGTGAATGTAATGGCGGGCACCTTTGATTGTGTGTGATGACATTCTGGGCAAGGAGACTGAGCGTCATCGTTAGGGACCTCTGGCATATATGTCAGGAATGATTCTGAATTAGCCAGGGCATCCCTAAGTGCTTCTCTTGTCTCTTTTGAGAGACGAAGGAGCTCGTGTATTGTAATACGAGCTGGGATATTAGCCAGCTGGGCCAATATGTCAAAACGAAAGGGCGTGTCAAGCCCTGGGCATGAAGGCTTCTTCAGGACATGGTCGAACAGTACCTCCTTAGGCTTTTCTTTTCCCTTTATTGGAACTGGAGCGGATGCTGACGTCGTTTGCTGTTGTATCTCGTCAGTAGACTTCTCATACTGCCTTAAGTATGATTTTTCAGATCGGGTGCCCGTCTGTTGAGGCGCATCGGCTTGTGTTGCACAAGCATGCTTTTCTCCTTCTGAATCGCTGAGAGAGGCCGACGTAAGATTGCCTTCGTCTGGCAGGATGGAGATGACATTGCAAGATTTGCCCTTTGACTTGGGTCTCTTTGAATCCCACTGTTCATCTTGGACGAGGTCTGAGTGTATCCACATGACTTTCCCTGTCTCCAATGTTAAGGGAACAAGACCCTTATTATCTTGAGTTTTAGCTGGAGGATGCTTGACTTCCAACCGTGGCACAGGGACTGAATAAGTCCCGTCAGGAACCGTGACCTCTGGAGTTTTGCCGAACTTGAGGGTCACCATATTGGCAGTGACTTTCTTCTGCTCTGACTTTAGTGTCAGGACTCCAGCGTCGACCAAGACTTGAATTCTATCTTTGAGGACATAGCACTTGTCGGTAGGATGGTGAATCATCCTGTGATAGAGACAGTATTTCGGGTCGTTTGTGCGTCCTATCTCATTGGGACGCCGAGCATCTGGCAACTTCATTTTATTCCCTTTGTGGAGCAGGTAGAATATCGTGACCACTTAATCGTCCTTGAAGGAGTACTATTTTGGAGGGAACTTAGGCTCCTGATTGTTGAAGCCGCTCTTCTTGGTCTTCGACTGCACGTCCCCGGATAATTCCACAGACATGGTCACTTTCCCTTTGGCTTGAGAAGACTGTGGTAGGTCGCTACGTCCTTTATTGCTCATACCCCATTTGGCTCTAGGGGTGGATTGTTCGAACTTTTTAGCCGACTTTTCGGCTATCTCAGCTTGTTCGACCAATTCTTTCCAGGTGTGAGCTTTGACAGCCCCCATGCGAACTTCCACTTGGTCCAAGAAGTTGTGCCTGCATGTCTGTAAGAGCATGGGTAATGGCATCCCTGCTGGGCACATCAAGGATAAGTTTCTGAACCGCTCGATGTAGTCGCGGACAGATTCGCCCTTCTTCTGCACAGTGGAGAGGAGCTTGTCCATGGTTATTTCGGTATCGTCCTCATAGAAACGAGAGAGGAACCGGGTTTCCAGGTCGATCCAGGAATTGATAGAGCCCAGAGGGAGACTTCGGAACCAGTCAAATGCCACCCCCTTTAAGGTGCCAATGAACAGCCTAGCCATGATGGCGTCGTTGCTTATAACATTACCTGTCTGAGACCGGAAATAGTAGATGTGCTGATTTGGCGAGCTCTTTCCATCATAGGTATGCAACGTTGGTGGTTTGAACTTCGGTGGATATGGCACCGAATCCCACTCCAATGGGTAAGAACGGACTGCCCCTACCTTCTTTAATTCATCCCTCTGAGCTAGGGATGCTATTTGAGCTTGGAGGCCTTTAAGGACTTCGGCGTCTAAGGAAGAACCCTCCTTCGATTTCTCCGTCTTTGGCTGCTCATTGCTAAAATGTTCCTCATCATCATGATTGCTCCTGGCATCATTGTCATTGCGATTGCTGAGGAGTTGAGGGAGCATCTGTTGAATGTTGTCCAAAGCCTCTTGCTGAGTCTTGGAAGTTTGCTCCTGAGCTTCCAAACGTCGACGAAGGTCGTCGTTAGCATTATCAGCCATGTTGACTGATGCTCTGTCTGTTCGCACTGAGCTAACTGTCGCCGAAGAAGCATACCCACTGTCTTCATCTTCTTCATCCGATGGTTGTAGTGATTTCCTGGGCTCTGGCGAGGCTAGGGCCGTTGAGGAAGAAGGCTGCTCGTAACTGTAGGGTATCGCCACCCTAGATCTGGTGTTTCGGAAGACACCTTCTCCATGCACCAAGACTTCGCCTAAGCCTGGGCTGTAATCTGGATCTGGGGAGCTGTAGGGGGTGTCGTCAGATGATTGACCTCCCCTGCGTAACTCTCGTCCTCTTCCGGTCATGTTAACGGATGCGGAGGCCGGATCTCGTGAGATGTTCCTTTTGCGATACTTCATAGGGAGATGTACGGACAGTCGATCAAAAATTGATTGCCGGCAATGAAATGAGTGGACTGTCACCAACTGACATCCCTTTTGTTGGTAATAGGGGGAAGTGGTTCGGAAAGACGCCGACTTCCGCTTGTTCGCCAAGAGTTCCCGTAAGTCAGGCCCATGAGAGCCTAAATAATCCTGTGGAGAGGCCTTTCTGGAGCGTACATAGAATGATGTTCCGTTCTTCTTATCTCTACAGAAGGGATTAGCACTGAATAGTACTTCAGTTCTAGCTTCGCCAACAGGTGCGAGCTTAGTGCTTGACGATCTGGAGAGCGGAGCACGCTGCGGTGCTTTACCCGCTATGCCGCTGCAAAGGGGATTAGCCTTAGATAACACTTTGGTCTTAGCCTCGCGGCTATGGACCCAGTGAGTATGCTGTGGTACAGTAGCTTCGCTCATATGAGCGAGGCTGGCACAAGGCATTGCTGCTCTTGAATTGGGTGACGGTATGATTGCCGTCGTGACTTCAAGGTCGGCAGCATTGTTGGAGCAGACAGGCATCTTGCCTTTTTTTCGCGAAGGAGGCGCAATTTTGGTGTAGCTACGCCCGAGGCTTCGGCTAGAAACTTCTTTTTAGGCCTCCACATCCGCCTTGGCGGAGGAGACTTAGGTTCGTAAGGAACTTGACTAGCCACACGCGAGGCTGAAGGGTGTTGGCAGAATTCTGCTTCTGGTTTCTACTTCGAAACCTTGGTTGTGGAAACCTTCCGATGCTTCCGTGCTCGAAGCATTAGGCCACCCCCAGAGAGGACTTCTTCAAATCTTCCTTGATCGAACTGGACGACCAAGTTCTTGAGAGTGCAAGACTTGGGCTGCGGGCGTGCTTCCCTGTTGCGCCAAATAACCGCAGTAGGCTCGCAGAGAACCTTTCCTATCTCCGCAGAGATTTTCTTTGAAGATTTAGTCAGAGGGGCTCTGGCTGCACCGGCTTTTCTGAATTCAGAGTTAGACCCGAAGGTCTGTTCGTCGCATTGCGACACTTGATTCTCGGCAGTGGGGAATTTCTTCCCCAGCGGAGTCGCCATCTTATTTTTCATATAATTTGCAAACGAGAAAACTTACAATAAAAGAGTTTGAGGAGCTAAATTACAAGTATTCTTAAAAGATTACAAGTAGATCTCCTCAGAGATTCTGGAAAAGTGTGCCGATAGGAGTCTAGTCAGCGCGCGACCACTTTGTCCCTTTGACGATGCGAGCGATGAGATTCCCTTCTCGCCTGGTTCGAGGAATCAGAGAATAGAAGGTTGGTAGAACCCTCTGTTGACACTTAAAAAAGACAAGATTCTCATTGGTCCGAACGATGTCTAAACTTGTTGACATTTACAAAAGACAAGGGACAGACGAGCTGAAGACCAGTTTTTCACCCACCTCCAAGGGACAAGGAAGCAGCTTGGACTCCACTGATCCAGCAAGCAGAACAGTGAACCCGGATTGTTTCTAAACAGACCTCAGCAGGTCTAAAATGCTAGCATTTAGCATTACATTAGCCCAAGGAGATAGCCTCGATTGAGAGGCTAGCATCATCCAGAGCATCGCCAGGAAGCTAACTGATAGCTTCGCCGAAAAGCCTCTTTTCGGACCTCGCCAAGAGTTACCTCTAGCTCCGCTATGAGCTTCAAAGCGGGCAGCTCCGCTATCAGCCTGCTATGGTCAACCTTTGACCAATCAAAATCTCCTGATAAGATCGGATTCAATCTAATCAAATCCAATCAGGATTCAAATATGGCATGTGATTGCCGCAATCTCTTGACTCTCTTGAAACGAGTAAGAGGATTAGGGAGAATCTCCTAACAATATGGAAAGGATCAAAACAGATCAACCGACTTGCCATTTTCTAGCTCCTCAGAAGCTATCCTAGCCTCGCAGTAAGGCTACTTTCCAGATTTTAAACAGATTCGATTCAATATGTTTCTATATTTTTAAGGGACGATTATACCCTTGCTCTCCCTATAAATAGCCCGCCAGGGGTACAAGGAAAAAAGGATCGAAGGATCGCATCAAGAGGCCACAAAAGAGAGAGAAGACTCCACAAGCAGAGACTTCTTCACAAGACACCGTGCGCTCTCGAATTCAGAGACTTTTTTAGAGAATTGCTTTCTCTAATCAGGGTGTTGATGCCCTAACATAGTCCTTCTTCCCAAGGAATCTCCGGAACCAGGCGAGAAGGAATTCCTTATTGAAGGCGGTTTTTGAGAAGCAGCAAGAGGGTTCTACCAACCTTCTGTTCTCTGATTCCCCGAACCAGGCGAGAAGGGAATCTCATCGCTCGCATCGTCAAAGGGACAAAGTGGTCGCGCGCTGACCAGACTCCTATCGGCACACTTCTCCAGAATCTCTGAGGAGATCTACTTATAATCTTTTCAAGAATACTTGTAATTTAGCTCCTCAAACTTTTATTTGTAAGTTTTCCCCCTTTGCAAACATAATGGAAAACAAGATGGCGACTCCGCTGGGGATTGTATTCTCCTCTGCTGAGAATCAAGTGTCGCAATGCGACGAACAGACCTTCGGGTCTATCTCTGAATTCAGAAAAACCGGTGCAGCCAGATCTTCTCTGGCTAAATCTTCGAGCAAAGTCTCTGCGGAGACGGAAAAGGTTCTCTGCAAACCTGCCGCAGTTCTCTGGCGCAACAAGGAAACATGCCCGCAACCCAGATCCTGCACTTCTGAGAACCTGGTCATCCAGATCGATCAAAGAAGATTTGAAGAAGTCCTCTCTGGGGGTGGCCTGATGCTTCGAGCATGGAAGCACAGGAAGGTCTTCATGGCCAAGGTTTCAAATCAGAAACCAGAGGCAGAACCCTGCCAGCACCCCGCAGCCCCGCTTGTGGCTATTCAGGTTCCTTGCGAACCTAGGCGTCCCCTGTCAAGGATGATATGGAAGCCTAAACAGGAGTCTTCAACCAAAGCTCCCGGAGTAGTCACGCCGAGACTGCGCCTCTCCCGCGAAGAAAAGGGTAAGATGCCCACCTGCCCTGACGATGCTGCCAGCCATAAAGCCACGACGGCAATCATACCGTCATCTGAATCAAAGGCAGCAAAGCCTCCTGTTAGCCTTGCTCCCACAAGCGAAGCTATTGTACCACAACGAATTCACTGGGTTCGCAGCCGCAAGGCTAAAGCCGCAGTGTTATCTGAGGTTGATCCCCTTCGCAGCAGAATAGCCGGCAAAGCACCACAGCGTGCTCCGCTCCCCGATTCATCAGGCACTAAGCTCGCACCTGTCGGCGAAGCTAGCACCAAAGTACTATTCAGTACTAATCCCTTCTGCAGGGATAAGAAGAACGGAGCATCATCCCTTGTACGCTCCATAAAGGCCTCTCCACGGGGTTGTTCAGGCTCTGTTGAGCCTAACCTGCGACAATTCTTGACGAACAAGCGGGAATTGGAGTCTCTCCAAACCACCTCCCCCTGTTGTCAAAGAGGATGCCGACTTGTGACAATCCATTCAGCCCATTGTCAGCAATATCCAATCAAGGTGGCACCTCCGCACCGTCAATCGGTGTTCGACCGTTGTCCGCACATGCCATGAAGAGACATCATGAAAGGAGTGCTTCGCGAGGCCCAGCCTTCGCATCCGTCAACATGACCGGAAAAGGACGAGAGCGACACAGGGAAGATCATATATCTGATGATACCCCTTTCGGCTCCCCAGATCCAGATTATAGCCCGGGCTTAGGTGAAGTCTTGGTGCGTGAAGAAGGTGTTTTCCGAAACACCAGATCCAGGGTAGCGATACCCTATAATTATGAACAGCCTTCTTCCTCAAAGGCCCTGATCTCGCCACAGTCCAGACGATCACCCCAATCATCTGATGGAGAAGATGAAGACAGCGGGTATGCCTCTTCAGCAACGGTCAGTTCTGTGCGAACGGACAAAGCATCGGTTAATATGGCCGATAACGCCAATGACGACCTTCGTCAGCGTTTGGAAGCTCAGGAGCAGACCTCTAGAACTCAGCAAGAGGCCCTGGACAATATTCAACAGATGCTCGTTCAGCTCCTCAGCAACCGGAATGATGATACTGGGAGCAATCATGAGGAGGGACATCTCGGCAATGATCCGCCCAAGACGGAGAAATCTAAGGGAGGCTCTTCCCTGGATGCCGGAGTCCTTAAAGGCCTTCAAGCTCAAATCGCATCCCTAGCTCAGAGGGATGAATTAAAGAAGGTAGGAGCAGTCCGTCCTTATCCGCTGGAGTGGGATTCGGTGCCATATCCGCCAAAGTTCAAACCACCAACGTTGCACACGTATGATGGTAAGAGCTCGCCCAATCAACACATCTACTATTTCCGGTCCCAGACCGGTAATGTTCTAAACAACGACGCCATCATGGCTAGGTTGTTCATCGGCACTTTGAAAGGGGTGGCATTCGACTGGTTCCGAAGCCTTCCTCAGGACTCTATCAATTCCTGGGTCGACCTAGAAACTCGGTTCCTCTCTCGCTTCTATGAGGATGACACCGAAGTGACCATGGACAGGCTCCTTTCCACTGTGCAGAGGAAAGGCGAATCTGTCCGTGAATACATTGAGCGGTTCAGAAATCTATCTCTGATGTGCCCAGCAGGGATGCCTTTACCCATGCTTTTACAAACATGCAGACATAACTTCTCGGATCAAGTAGAAGTTCGCATGGGGGCTGTCAAGGCCCACACTTGGAAGGAACTGGTCGAACAAGCTGAGATAGCCGAGAAATCGGCTAAGAAGTTCGAGCCATCCGCCCCTAGAAGCAAATGGGGCGCGAACAACAAAGGGCGTAGCGATCTCCCGCAGTCTTCCCAAGCTAAAGGGAAGGAAATTATGTCCGTCGAACTGACCGGGGACATGCAATCAAAGGCCAAGAAGAGCGGCGTCAACAGCCAAGAGCCCAAGTTTCCTCCGAAGCAGTACTCCTTCAGAGATGACCAGGTGGTCACGATATTCCATCTGCTCCACAAAGGGAACAAAATGAAGCTACCAGATGCTCGGCGTCCCAATGAGATAGGGCGTACAAACGACCCTAAATACTGTCTCTACCACAGGATGATCCACCATCCTACTGACAAGTGCTATGTTCTCAAGGATAGAATTCAAGCTTTGGTCGACGCCGGAGTCCTCACATTGAAGACGGAACAAAAGAAAGTCACTGCCAATATGGTGACTCTTGAGTTCGGCACTGCCCAGAAGGTCACAGTTCCCGACGGGACCTATTCAGCCCCGGCGCCACGGTTGGAGGTCACGTCGAAGGACTCCAGCAAAAAGGGCAAGTCCTGCAATGTCATCTCTGTCCTGCCAGATGATGGTAATCTTACTTCGGCTTCCCTCAGCGATTCAGAAGAAGAGAAGCATGCCTGTACAGCGCAGGCAGATGCACCTCAACAGACGGGCACCCGGTCTGAAAAATCATACTTAAGGCAGTATGACAAGTCTACTGACAAGATACAACAGCAAACGACGTCAGTACCAATGCCGGCATCCACTCCAGTCCTGACCAAAGGGAAGGAAAAGCCTAAGGAAGTGCGGTTCGACCATGTGTTGAAGAAACCGCCAGGCCAAGGGTTAGCCACGCCCTTTCGCTTTGATATATTGGCCCATTTAGCCAATATCCCGGCTCGTATCACAATACACGAGCTCCTTCGTCTCTCTAAAGAGACAAGAGAGGCACTCAGAGATGCGCTGGCTGATTCGGAGTCCTTTCTGACATGCATGCCTGAGGTTCTTGGTGACGAGATGCAGCCTTCCTGCTCAGAGTGCCATCACGCACAGTCCAAAGTGCCTGCTATTACCTTTACGGCGGAAGATATGCTTCTCAAAGACAACAAGCATGATCGACCTCTGTACTATACCGGATATATCGGTTCAACATGCATTGAAAGAGTACAAGTCGATCCGGGTCTGCACTCAGCATCATCCCCAAAAGGCTCCTCTATTTCCTCGGCATACCATTGTACAGGTTGTCCGCAACCACCACTACAATATATGGTTTCAACGCCGGGAGCAGCCATCCGCTTGGAAAGATTCGGCTCCGCTGCAGAATCGGAAGCCTGAAGTCAGAGGTGACATGCTATGTCATTGATGCTGACACATCATACAACCTGCTACTAGGACGACCTTGGATCCATGCCAACTGGATCGTTCCTTCCACTCTCCATCAGTGCTTCAAGTATGTTGAAGATGATGCGACAGTACGAACTGTCTTCGCTGAAAAGCAACCTTTAAGGGGGTGGAAAACTACTTCACTGATGCTCTCCTATATCAAGAGGCTAGTGGAACGCTGGGAGAACCATTGCCAGACGATGATGAAAGTGGCAATGAGGCAGATTCGGAATCTGAAACGGGCATGCCGGCCATTCTGATTGGCGAGCCAATTGTAGCATGCTTTAATGATCCCCGATGTAAGATCCCTTCTGATGAGGAAGGCGAATGGATAATTAATGATAATATTTCTTTTGATTATCCTGCGAGCATCGAGTCGATTAAATCCATTATGGATGGCTCTCTTCATATGCCCGTACATGAGTCGAGTGTGGCTAGTACATCCGTGGAAGCCTTAGAAGGGGCCACGCTGCTAGTCCCTCCGTCCAAGCAAGGACAGTCGCCGATAATCTTCGGCAGAGCCCGGCCAGGGAGATTCTCAACTACAGACTCAAACTCAGAGTCGGATGCTCCACAATTCTTTCATTACGCGCCATCAGCGCGCCATATTATGAAGATGGGTTACAACCTGAAGCAGGGAGCGGGCCTAAACTTCGGAAAAGGAAGACGCGGCTTGATGCGTAACTCCGTCCCAAGAGGGAAACCTGCAAATTACTATGATAGTACACGCAGGGGGTTGGGTTATGTTACACCCACATCATCAACAACGGTTCAGGACAAAGGCGAAGGATCGATCCCATCACAGTCGGCCTCATCCTCCGAATGGGACTCTGATGTCAGCATAGGAGGAATATTCGAAAGCCTCATGACTTCAAGCAGTCAGTTGGAACCCGCAGAGGTTGCCAATGAGGAATCATGGGCCCAGCAATTAAGTCTCCAATGGGAAAAGCGGTTTGAGCTGCGCGAGCCGCCTACCGAAGACAAGGTGATCCAGGTCAACTTGGGTAGTCAAGATCACCCCAACCGATTTTCATAAGTGAAAGCCTATCACTTATCGAAAAGGAAGAATTGATAATGCTCGTAAAAGAGTATATAGATGTTTTCGCCTGGAGCTACGAAGACATGCCTGGACTTGATCCACAGGACGCTATGCACCGTCTAAACATCAAGCCCGACGTTAAGCCAGTCAAGCAGCAACAACGTCGGTTCCGCCAAACATCATGGAGGCTATTGAAGCCGAAGTTCATAAGCTCATTGCTTGTGGCTTCATCCGGGAGGAACAACATCCAGATTGGGTGGCTAACATAGTCCCCGTCCTCAAGAAGAATGGAAAAATACGGATCTGCATCGACTACCGTGATCTCAATACGGCCTGTCCCAAAGATGAGTTCCCACTGCCCATCACCGACGTCATGATTGACAACACATGCGGGTTCGAAAGGATGTCTTTCATGGACGGCTTCTCAGGGTACAACCAGATCAAGATGTATCCTGATGACGAGAAGCATACTTCTTTCCGAACGCCATTGGGGGTATACTGCTACACTGTAATGCCCTTCGGACTGAAGAACGCCGAGCAACCTACCAGCGGGCGATGAGCATGATCTTCCGCGACCATCTCCGAAAGAAGGTGGAATGCTATGTTGACGACATTGCCGTCAAAAGCCGCAGCAAAGATGAACATCTTCGCGATCTGAGAACGATGTTCGACATAATGCGGGCTCATCAGCTAAAATGAACCCGACAAAATCCTTCTTGGAAGTGTCTAGTGGCAAGTTCCTTGGGTTTATTGTCACATCAAAGGGAATTCATCTTGACCCAGACAAAGTCAAAGCCATCCAGGACATGCATCCACCAAGGAACCTCAAAGAGCTCCGAGGCTTGCAAGGCAGATTAGCCTACATCAGAAGATTCATAGCAAATCTTTCGGGCCGTTGCCAGCCCTTTACCCGTCTCATGAAAAAGGTACTGCCTTCATATGGGACCAAACTTGTCAAGAAGCTTATGAGGACATTAAGAGGTATCTCACAAAACCTCCGGTCTTAGTGGCCCTACATCAGGGAAACCATTCTTGCTTTATGTAAAAGCTCTGGACTATTCCCTCGGCGCCCTCCTCGCTCAAAGGACGACAATGGCCACGAGCAGGCCATTTATTATCTGAGCAGGACTCTCATAGGAGCGGAATCTCGCTACAATCCTATTGAGAAAGAGTGTTTAGCTCTCGTCTTCGCTGTCCAGAAGACACGACATTATTTGGTTGGCCAAACCATACATGTCATCTCCAGGGTGAACCCTTTACGTCTTCTCATGACGAAGCCAGGGTCGCTGAATTCAAGGTTGGCTAAATGGGCACTTCTGTTGTCTCAATACGACATGACCTTTACTCCTCAGAAGGCAGTTAAAGGCCAGGCCCTTGCAGAGTTCTTAGCTGCTCATCCAGTTCCAGAACATTCAAAACTTCACGAAGACATCCCTGATGAAGTCTTCGAGTCTAATGCAACCTCAGCAGAGGAGTGTGGCAGATGTTCTTCGACGGAGCATCGCGGATGGGCCCCAAAGGGAAAATTATTGCCGGAGTGGGGGTTGTGTTCATCTCCCCACAGGATCATATCATTCCCAGAGCATTCTCCTTGACAGAGTCATGCTCTAACATGTAGCAGAATACAATGCCCTGCTCATTGGTCTCCAGCTCGCCCATGGAATGGGGGTACGCTACCTTGAAGCTTATGGCGATTCAAAGCTGATCATTAGCCAGGTAAAAGGCGAATATGAAGTCCGCCATGAGGACTTGGTGCCTTATTATCATACAGCCATCAAATTGGCTAGCTTATTTGAAGGCTTCTACATCGGGCATGTGTCCCGATCTCAAAACACCAAGGCGGATGCTCTCGCTGCATTAGCGACGACGCTAGCCTTACCGGCCAACACCGAGTATCACCTCACAGTCGCGACCCGGCATCTCGTATGCTCCAAGCATATGCTAAGGATCCAAGAGGTCCATAATATCTCCATGGATCTTGAGCCGAGGGATTGGCGCTTCCCTCTCATTGACTACGCTCTGCACGGTCTGCTTCCAGACGATCCCAAAGAAGCGGCGTCCATCAGACGAAGGTCGTTCCGTTTCTACTATGATCCCACTTTGAAGACACTCTACCGACGTTCATATGACGGTGTCCTCCTCCGTTGTCTCTCTCATTCAGAGGCACAGGAAGTGCTTAAAGAAGCACATGATGGCATTTGCGGAGCTCACCAGCCGGGTCCAAAGCTTAAAGACAGGCTGCACAGACTTGGGTACTACTGGCCGACCATGATGGCCGATGCCACCCAATATGCACGAAGGTGTAAGGCGTGCCAGGTCCATGCAGACTTCATACACCAACCTTCGGAGTTACTCCACCCTACTGTTGCTTCATGGCCATTTGAAGCATGGGGAATCGATGTCGTAGGGCCAATCAGTCCCTCTTCGGCAAGAGGTCACCGGTTTATCCTGGCAATAACCGATTACTTCTCAAAATGGGCAGAGGCCACACCGTTGCCGAAGTTAAAACCTCCAATCTGGTTAGCTTCATCAAACACCATGTCATCCATCGATTTGGTGTCCCCAGGCGGATCATCCACGACAATGGTCCTCAATTCATAAGCCAAGGATTCTATCGGTTCTGCGATAAATACCGAATTCAGAATGTGGCTTCAACCGCCTACAATCCTGCCGCCAATGGCTTGGCAGAGGCATTTAACAAGACGATCATCAAGCTGCTCAAGAAGTTTGTCTCCTCGAATAAGCGAGACTGGGACGAAAAGCTGGGTGAATGTCTCTGGGCTTACCGGACCACGGTTCGGACACCGACAGGCAACACGCCTTTCTCCCTGGTATATGGGTGCGAAGCAGTCATCCCATTGGAAATCCAGGTGCCATCATTGCGAGTAGCCCTGACTACTAAAATGACATCAGAAGACAATGATCGCTTGCGTCTTCAAGAGCTCGAAGCCCTGGACGAGAAGCGGCTGCAAGCTCAGCAACACATCGAGCTATATCAGGCCCGGATGTCAAAAGCCTTCAATAAGAAGGTCAAGCGGAGAGTCTTCCACAAAGGAGACCTAGTCTTAGCCGTCAGACGACCGATGATTATGACGCACAAGACCAAAGGCAAATTTCAGCCTAAATGGAGGGACCGTTTGTGATAGAGACAGTCTATTCAAACGGAGCATACCGCCTTACAACTGCAGACGGCGACCTCCTCATGATGCCGATCAATGGCAAGTTCTTAAAGAAGTACTATCCTTAATCAAGGATCTTCCCCTCGATCAAGTTAACATTACACCTCTGAGCGAGATCCGCGCGTCCGGAATGCGCACAAAGAGAGCCTCTCTCTTTCTCCAAGCATATCAAACCTGTTGATAGCTGGGGGTTTGCTTAAAATCCCAAGGGACCTGTTCCCACTTGATTCCCTCCCCAGAATCACCTACCAATTCTCATTCATAGAATGGTAGGACCACATATGCTTCGCTGTTATGTTAACATTAAACCTATGACAGCAATCCCCTCGTTTCTCCCTGTGAGAATGAGACCTCCAAAATCACTTACCAATTCTCATCCATAGAATGGTAAGACCACAAATACATTTTGCTGTTACGTTAACACTAAACCTATGACAGTGATCCCCTCGTTTCTCCCCGTGAAAACGAGACTTTTCCCAAACTCCATTGCAACCTTGAGCTTGGTGGCGTCTCATCCGGTTATGTCATTGCGACCTCTGAACCAACAGACAGCCAAGTCTCAATTTGAGCTTGTTGACATTTACAAAAGACAAGTCTCAATTCCGAGCCTGTTGACATTTACAAAAGACAGGTCTCGATACTCGTTGACATTTACAAAAGACGGGTATCATCTATTTTGAGCTTGGTGGCGTCTCATCCGGTTATGTCATTGCGACCTCTGAACCATCAGACAGCCAAGTCTCAATTTTGAGCTTGTTGACATTTACAAAAGACAAGTCTCAACCTTGAGCCCTGTTGACATCTACAAAAGACAGGTCTCGATACTTGTTGACATCTACAAAAGACAAGTATCACCAATTTTTGAAGCTTGGTGGCGTCTCATCCGGTTATGTCATTGCGACCTCTGAACCAGCAGACAGCTAAGTCTCAATCTTGAGCCCTGTTGACAATTACAAAAGGCAGGTCTCGATACTCGTTGACATTTACAAAAGACGAGTATCACCTATTTTGAAGCTTGGTGGCTTCTCAACCAGTTATGTCATTGCGACCTCTGAACCGGCAGATAGCCAAGTCTCATCTACCATTGAGCTTAGCGGCGTTTCAATTGGTTACGTCATTGCGACCTCTGAACCAGCAGACAGCTAAGTCTCAATCCCGAGTCCTGTTGACATTTACAAAAGACAGGTCTCGATACTCGTTGACATTTACAAAAGACGAGTATCACCTATTTTGAAGCTTGGTGGCTTCTCAACCAGTTATGTCATTGCGACCTCTGAACCGGCAGATAGCCAAGTCTCATCTACCATTGAGCTTAGCGGCGTTTCAATTGGTTACGTCATTGCGACCTCTGAACCAACAGACAGCCATGCCTCATTATCCAACAAACAAAGACGACAAAAGAAAGAATTTTTATTAAATTCCAAAAGGATGGGATACATGGAGGGGCCTACAGGCGTATATGGTAAGATCGAATTCGATCCCCGAGCGAAGCTAGCCTCGTTCTCCTGTCATCAGCAGCCTGGGCCAGCGCCTGTGATCTTAGCTCAGCCTCATCGAAGTCCACCGCCTGAGCCAGACGAGCCTCGACCTCCGCCAAAGTCGCCCTCTGTGACGACTTCTGCGCCGCCAGTTCCTCACTTCGAGCCCTGAGCTGCTTAAGCCGCGCAGACTCTTCATGACGCATCTATGTAGCCTTGGATAAGAGGAGATTTGCCTTCCGGATCATCTCTTCAGCCCTCTTAGCCTTATCTTCAGCATCAAGAAGAGCACTGTTGGAAGCGTCAATTGCACTCCCAACCTCTGCCTCCTCTGTCTCCAAGGACCTCAAGTCAGAGGAGATAGCCTCAGCAGCCTCTTGAGCGGCGAGCTGAGCCTCGCGCCTCTGGCGACAAGACGTGTGAGCCGTTCATCAGCCAAAGATGCTGTGTCGGAACGATAGAAATGGCGCCATTCCTCCACGTCCTTCTCAAGGTCATCTACCAGGAGCTCTAAAGCAGCAGCTTGATGGTACCCCTCAAAGTCCCGGATACACTCAATGCCACGAGAGAGGACCATCTTCAGCTTCGAGAACGGCACAGGCGAGCCCTTCAAGACGAGACCGATAGTCTGCTCCAAGCTGTTATAGAAGCTGTCGACCAGATTACCGATGAAGTCATTCTCAGCTTCATCAACCCTTGAAACAACCTCGGAGCAATTTACCATCCCAGTCGACACCCGCCGCAGAAGAAGAAGCGGGAACATCGACAGCAGCAGGGCAAGCCAAAGGCGACCTCGGCGGAGTCCTCAGCGACACCAGCACGCCAGCCACCGCGGAGGTAGGACTGGCAACCACCTCCTGAGCAACAGGCTCAACCACCAGCGTTGGAGAGGTAGGGCTCACAATCACCCTCAATGCCATATTCGGCAGAACAGTCTGCACCTCACTCGTTGATGTAACTGGAAGTGAGGATACCTCCGAGACTGCCGCCCCTTCAGCCTCTCGCCTTGCAGCTGACGTGGGCTGATAAGAAGGCAGGTCGCCATACAGCGCATCCAACACAGCAGCGTCCGCCCCGGTCGAAGTGCTCATATTGCCCCTTGACCCTTCAGAGAAACCCGCCGCTTCTTTCGAAGCTGATGCACCTTGGACGAATACCTGCAACAGAACCAAAGTCAAAAAGGAGACGCAGCAAACAGGCGAGGACCAAGAGATCTTAGTCTTACCGAAGGCCGATGTCACCTCGTCAGCCGCATCAGAATCCAAGGGTCCCATCGGAAAATTCTTACCAGACTCAACGCGGATAGCCGGCCCGCTCGCCGATTCCTCCGCAGACCACCCGATAGAGCTGGAGGCCACAGGACTTCCTTTAGAAGTCCCAGCGCCCGACGGGCCGATGTCGGCCGCACCACCTCCAGATTCCCCGAGTGAGTAAAGGAACCAGCTGCGGCTCCATAAGCAAATAGGGATCATACTGGTCCCCTTGCTCCCCTGGCTCCTCAGCTCCTGCAACAAAAAGCAAATAATGAGTTATTTAAAGTGCGCTGAAGGCATATTATATGGAGGCCAATCTTACCAGTAGTCGGTTCAGCAACCGACGGCTCAGCCACTAATGGAGCAGCAGAAGGAGGCGCAGCAGAGGGCTCACCCTCTACCACGATGGTAGGAGTCTGGCGACGGGTCTCTTCGTCGACGACTTCCTACGGGATCCATTCTCACGCTTCCTCTTGAAGTGGACATCAGAGTCCTCTTCTTCCACTTCCTCCACATGTTGTGAGGAAGCTGTCCCCACTACACCAGACCCGGCTTCACGAGCATCAGCTTCATGGGCATCAGCCATCGTCCCTGCCTCGAAGCAAGGGCTCCCCGCATCAGAAGCCCCGCTGTCATCTACAGCGATGAACTCCTCTATGCCAGGAACACGGACTCGTTTGCCCTCCATCTTATCAGAAGCCTTTTGCCTCATCCGATGAGAAATTAACTTCACACCCGAACGGTTGGCATTAAACCCAGCAGGTGTGGAGTTCGAAGCCGCATACCATTGGCAGAAACACAGGGTCGTCCAAAGGCCGGGATCCCTCAGCGGCGTGCGTAGCCACGCTCCAGTGCCATCCGCGGTGAAGACCGCCAAGCACGAGCCCCATCAATGAGGCTCCCCATGAAAGCCAGGTCCGGATTGGGGTTGCCCACATACAACTGGTCATACCCAAATTGGCGGGCAAACCGGCTCGGGACGTAGGGCTCCAGGTAGCAGGTATCCCCACTCTTGTACAGCAAATGCGAGGGCCGGATACAGACCAGCCACTCGAAAACACCCCGACTCATGGGAGACCGACCTGACTCCACATCATGGAATTCCTCGTTGTATCCTGCACCCCGCAGGCGAGGAAAACAACGGAACAGGCTATAAGCGTCATAACGACGCACTAACTTACGGGCCTCGGCCACATAAGTTTTCTGCCACGAACGGCCTTCAAAGCGACGGAGAAGCGTCGTTTGAACACCCTGCGGAGGGTCTTCCCCAGCTCCAATCAAACTGGGGCAGTGCAAGGCGAACCACGCCATCAAGTAGGTGTACGGTAAACCTACCCTAGGATTGGGTCCGTCACAAGGCAGGACGGCACTCTTCCCCCGCCTTGACGCCATTGGCCTGCAGAAGCCTCTGTCAGTGCACGAAGGCCCCTCTGAATACAACACACCATGGCCGGGAGAAGACCCAGACGGTGGCCATGAACCAAGCGGACGGCAGGCGGCAGCACATTCGGGTGGACAATGTCACCCGAAGAAGAAGGCACGACACATTTCTTTAACCAGATGGTTAAGAAGCCGGCCAGCAACGCCTTGCGAGACATAGGCCGACGGGCCTGATGATGAAAGCTCCGAAGAACATCACCCTTCCCGAAAGGACCATCATCTTCTGCCACGACGATGTCCTTTTCAGCACGCACCTCCATCCGTGCCCGGATGTCTTCTTCAGTAACTCCGCAATGAGCTGCCTCAGGTGCACTAGTCATGTCCGGGAACAAGTAGTTCCCCCAGCTCTTCAAGCTCTTCGAGCTACCCTTGCCACCAGTGTGGATGCTGGAGCAAATGTGCAAATGGCACATCAATTCCCGATATGTCTCAAGCAAAGCAGGCTCTTGCTTCTCCAGAATAGCCAACTCCGCTTCACAAGGAAAGTACTCTTCGTATGGAAGAGACCCGAAGGGCAAAGCAGAGATCTCCCGCATCTCATGCAGGGCCATGCCCAACTCACCAACCGGGGTGAAGAAAGTCCCCGAGGCCGGGCAGTACAACTCAAGGATGGCGTAGAAGCACGCCACCTTCATCTCGATGCCATAGCAGGTCGCCCTGACGGCCTCATGGAGGTTTAACCTCTCTAAATCCCCCTCAAAATGAGTAAGGATATAGTTGGTCAACTCCGCCCACCACGACCTAGGAGGGTGGACCCAACCGGGGTCCTGAAATCAGTGGCGGGGTAGTTCCCGTCAACTTCGCAGAACTGAGTGCCAAAGGTCGGCACCGCAGCTGGGTTCTCTCCTACCGGAAGGTCCCTCGACACCTTCCCAGGGTACAGCCCCATTATGCTACGAGGATGGCCCGCCCTCGAGTAGCCGGACTGGAATGTCAACCTCCCGACACTTACAGACTCGGCATTCAAGCTCACGCCCCACGCCATCTTCCGAGCCTGAGTCACGCTCGCGAAGGAAGACAAAGCAAAATGCCGTTTAGTGGACGGGAGATAGAATCTCTCGCCGTCCAACTGAAAGACCCACTGGCCTTCACCGGCCTGCAGCTGGCGATCGGGATCAGGTGCAGCATCCCCGAACATGAAGTCAGGCTTTCTGTAAGCCTGACGGTCGATATCTTCAAGCGGAGCCGTAGTCAAGATGCTCCGCATAGCCTGCGGACGACCCTCCTGGATGAGCGTATCCCGTACAAGAGAGCTCGGCTCACTGAACAACGAAGCCTGCCCATAGAACTGCAAGCTGATGCTTCCGCCTGCTTGACTGGCTACACCGAACAGACTGTTCTGAAGGCCGGAGGCGTAATGTACTGTAAAAACAGAAATGAGCTATGATTAGTTCACCAATCAAGTGGATGCGAAAGCATAAAAAATTCACTAAGGCATAGCCTCGCCCAGCGAGCAGGGCCTGCGAGGCGATAGCTTTGAAAAAGCCTCACTTCATGGATAAGACTGCATCTTTGCAGAAAATATCCAAAGCGCCAGCATCGCTTAAAGCAGGAAGTGACATAGCCCTAAGGGCTGACGTCATCAAAGGGGCATTATGGTCAAAAGTCATTATGACTGAGAGGACTTATCCAAGTCCTTTTCCTCAAACAGTATGGAGATGGCCCAAGTTATGGCTTCGTGCGAAAGCCCAAAGAAGAACTGTTCAGTTCTTACCTCCCTGGTGCAAGCAAAATAGGGAGTTGAAGGGAAACGAGTTCCGTGATAAGGACAGATCATATTTGATCGTCCTAATGGCCAAGTATCGGCTCCAAAAGATGGAGACCACTCTCTAATCAGACAGGAAAATTCCTTACCGGTGATCGGTCGCTCGATGACCAGAGGAGGAACGCCCTCCGCCGCAGAAGTCGCCACTTCTTTCCCCGCTCGTCTTTTGGGCGCCATTAAGAAATGCAAGGATTCTCAAAGAACTCTGAAGCAAAGAAGGAGGAAGAAGGAGAGGAAAAGACAGAAATTTCTCTGAAAAAGGAGATCTTCTCCATGTTCAGCCCGATCGGGTTTTTATAGGCCAATCAGCGCCTGAAACGATGCCTCGAAAAAAGGCCCATGCCGCCGTTCCGAATTAATTCGAAACAGCGCCCGAAGCGCCTTCCCGAGAAGCGCCGGTTCAACTCTACTAAGAGTTAACTTCGCACTAGTGCAAAAGTGCGGACTTCGCAGTCTTTCAAGGGCTTCGCTGAAAGGCCTACCTTAGCCCTCTAAAAAGCGTGCTGCTCGCGCTGACATGCCAGTCTCGCTCATTCAAGGACTATGTCCTTAGCTCCGCACACAGTTTAGCCCAGCTATGGCCAAACTCTCAGTGAAAGCAAGCAAAAATCAGATGATCAGACGATGAACTTTCATTGATTCAAAGCAAGGGTACATTGATATTACATCAAAGTTGTGTTTCATACAAACACATTCAGTTGCCCAACAAGATCATTTGAGGCATACAAGCGGTTTTATCTGCTCCCAGGCCAGACCAACGGGACAGGAAGGGCCTTCCTCCTGCATAAGGCTGTAATCAGTGGTGCCACAAGGACACGGTCATTTTTCTCCACAAAAATGGCAGATCTTGCCAGGCCATTTTTGTTGAAGCCTGGCAATAAAGCCTATCGCCGCCAACACGTCAGATCGCCTATAATGGGAACTAGTTTTGATGCCACGGATCTGACGGGTGTGAGGCCCATTCCCCTGAAGTGGATCATCCCCGACGAAGGCCACCAAAGTTGAAAGTCGGCAACGATGTCAGTGATCTCACTGATCACCTCCGACGAAGCGGCGACCAGCCTCACCTCAGAACGAATCATCTCGGTAAGAGGCTGCCAACAGCCCCTGGGACGCGCATTCGCTGCCCCGAATTGTTCCTCCTGCTTAAAAGTAAAGCTCCAACCGGGGAAGCATAAGGCAATTTTATGGCTTCTTCCATCAAGTCACCAGACTGGCAAGCCTGGCTCACTGCAAGGCAAATTGGAGCAAGTTAGCAGTCAAGCACAGAAAGAGCTGCAAAAATACTAAGTCAGATTCTTCGGCGGCAAAGTAATCTCACTTCAGTCAAAGCAGAGGATAAGCCTCGCCTGCACGACAACCATGGGCTGGTTCAGCAAACGCCAAGTCCTAGCCTCGCCTATACGGCAAGGTCAGACTGATCTTGTGAAGAACAGTCTCAACCTCACCAATATGGCAAGACTGGCTCAACTATTGAAGAAGCCAAGTCCCAAGTCCTGCCTGCGCAGCGGACTTAACAAGCAACGATCTTTCACTGATCAAATCAAGACGATGGCTTCGCAGAGAACCATGATGAGATCCTTCTCTGCAGCAGCCAATTGCAAGATGAAAAATAAGGGAAGCTAATCCCTAAAGCAGCTGTCAAAGCTAAACTAAGGGAGATGAATTCCCTAAAAATCGGTGAAGTCGTTGAACGATCAAGACTTACTGGTCCTTGGCCGGTTAGACAACCAGAGTGGGCTTTCCCACTAATTCAGAGATCTGAGTATCTCTCTCAACCAAGAGAAGAGAAGAAGAAAGGCAAAACATTTCTCTTCAGAGGACCTCAAGTGTCCTATTTATAGGCCCCATGGCCTGAGCACTCCCACCTCAAGCCTGGAAAAACGAGCGCATTTAAGACATTTACTGCGCCTTGAGAACAGGGACGGTCTCCCTTGGAAACGTGCAAATCGGAGAACATCTCTCTCGATTGGTGCGAAAGAAGGAATAATCCTCCTCGTAACCGCCCCACGGCAGTTGGCTTTGAAAAGGCAACAGAGGTTCCAAAGCGAACTTATTTCTTGGAAGCCCAGATACGGAGCTACCCCGACGCGAAGTTACTCGCGAACCAGTGCAATTCTTCGGCGAATTCATCCCAAAGCAGGATTGAAGGCGAAGCTGAACTCAACCATCATGGCGACGTTCATACTCCACACCACCATCACAGCAGTTCAAACTGTTTCGGAGTCTGAGCTATTGCAGACTCTCGAAAACTTTGAAGGGGGTCTTGTTGACACTTAAAAAAGACAAGATTCTCATTGGTCCGAACGATGTCTAAACTTGTTGACATTTACAAAAGACAAGGGACAGACGAGCTGAAGACCAGTTTTTCACCCACCTCCAAGGGACAAGGAAGCAGCTTGGACTCCACTGATCCAGCAAGCAGAACAGTGAACCCGGATTGTTTCTAAACAGACCTCAGCAGGTCTAAAATGCTAGCATTTAGCTTTACATTAGCCCAAGGAGATAGCCTCGATTGAGAGGCTAGCATCATCCAGAGCATCGCCAGGAAGCTAACTGATAGCTTCGCCGAAAAGCCTCTTTTCGGACCTCGCCAAGAGTTACCTCTAGCTCCGCTATGAGCTTCAAAGCGGGCAGCTCCGCTATCAGCCTGCTATGGTCAACCTTTGACCAATCAAAATCTCCTGATAAGATCGGATTCAATCTAATCAAATCCAATCAGGATTCAAATATGGCAGGTGATTGCCGCAATCTCTTGACTCTCTTGAAACGAGTAAGAGGATTAGGGAGAATCTCCTAACAATATGGAAAGGATCAAAACAGATCAACCGACTTGCCATTTTCTAGCTCCGCAGAAGCTATCCTAGCCTCGCAGTAAGGCTACTTTCCAGATTTTAAACAGATTCGATTCAATCTGTTTCTATATTTTTAAGGGACGATTATACCCTTACTCTCCCTATAAATAGCCCGCCAGGGGTACAAGGAAAAAGGATCGAAGGATCGCATCAAGAGGCCACAAAAGAGAGAGAAGACTCCACAAGCAGAGACTTCTTCACAAGACACCGTGCGCTCTCGAATTCAGAGACTTTTTTAGAGAATTGCTTTCTCTAATCAGGGTGTTGATGCCCTAACATAGTCCTTCTTCCCAGGAATCTCCGGAACCAGGCGAGAAGGAATTCCTTATTGAAGGCGGTTTTGAGAAGCAGCAAGAGGGTTCTACCAACCTTCTGTTCTCTGATTCCCCGAACCAGGCGAGAAGGGAATCTCATCGCTCGCATCGTCAAAGGGACAAAGTGGTCGCGCGCTGACCAGACTCCTATCGGCACACTTCTCCAGAATCTCTGAGGAGATCTACTTGTAATCTTTTCAAGAATACTTGTAATTTAGCTCCTCAAACTTTTATTTGTAAGTTTCCCCCTTTGCAAACATAATGGAAAACACCCTCTTGCTACTTCTCAAAGCCGCCTTCAATTAGGAATTCCTTCTCGCCTGGTTCCGGAGATTCCTTGAGAAGAAGGTATTAGGGTATCAGCCCCCTGATTAGAGAAGCAATTCTCTAAAGTCTCTGAATTCTTGTGCGCACAGTGCGTTGTGAAGAAGTCTCTGCTTGTGGAGTCCTTTCTCTTGCGCCTGTCCGTCTTCTCTGGTCCTCGAGATCCTTTTTTGATCCTCTCTCCTTGTACCCCTGATGGGCTATTTATAGGGAGAGCAAGGGTATAACCGTTCCTTGAAAATATGAAAACAGATTGAATCAAATCTGTTTAAATCCGGAAAGTAGCCTTGCTGCGAGTCTAGGATCAGCTTCTGCGAAGCTAGAAATGGCAGGTCGGTTGATCCTCTTGATCTGTTTTGATCCTTTCCATATTGTTGAAAGATCTCTCCTGATCCTCTTACTCGTTTTAGGAGAGTCAAGAGATTGTGGTAATCAATTGCCGAATTTGATCTCCGATTTGATCTTAATTGGATTTGATCTGATTAGATCTGATCTCATCTGAAGATTTGATTGGTCAAAGGTTGACCATAGCAGACCAACAGCGGCGATGCCCGCTTTAAACTTACAGCAGAGCTGGAGGCAGTATCTGGCGAAGTCAGAAGAAAGCTCTTTGGCGGAGCTAGATAACATCTGTGGCGAAGCTACCGTATACCCTTCCTGCGCAGTTGCATGTAGCTTCAGGCGAAGCTATAAGTTAGCTTCCTGGCGAGGCTTTGAATGGCTTCAAGGCGAAGTTGGATGATTTTAGCCTCTCAGGCAAGGCTATCCCTTTGGGCTCATGTAATGCTAAGTGCTAGCATCTTAGACCTGCTGAGGTCTGTTCAGAAACAATCCGGTTCACTGTCTGCTTGCTGAATCAGTGGAGTCCAAGTTGCTTCCTTGTCCCTCGGAGATGGGTGAAAACTGGTCTTCAGCTCGTCTGTCACTTGTCTTTTGTAAATGTCAACAAGTTTAGACATTGTTCAGACCAATAAGAATCTTGTCTTTTTTAAGTGTCAACAGCAACTTTCTCGAAACAGCCCGACCCGACTGTCGGTCGATCGGTCGGTCGACCGACCATAGGCACCGGTCGACCGTGCCGGTCGACCGTGCCTAACCGAGAGTTAGGCACTTTTAGTCGGTCAACCGGGCGGTCGACCGCTACAACCTTGTGTTGACACTCTAAAAAAGACAAGATTCCTGACTGGCCTGAACAATGCCTAACTTGTTGACATTTACAAAAGACAAGTGACAGACAAGCTGACGACCAGTTCTGTACCCATCTCCGAGGACAAATCAGTAACCTGGACTCTACTGATCCAGTGAAGTAGACAGTAAGCCCAGATTGTCTTTGAACAGACCTAAGCAGGTCTAAGATGCTAGGTTAGCTCAACACTTAGCATCACATGAGTTCAAGGGATAGCCTCGCCTGAGAGGCTAAGATTGCCCAACTTCGCCTTGAAGCTGTTCGAAGTTCCATCAGGGAGCTAACTTATAACTTCGCCTGAAGTGATCAGTTAACTCCGCAGAGAGTTAGCTTCGCTTAAAGCCACACGCAACCGCGTAGAAGGATGGTCGGTAGCTTCGCCACAGATGTTTATCCAGCTCCATTGAAGAGCTTTCTGCTAACTTCGCCAGACGCTCCTTCCAACTCCGCTGAGCTCGACTCGACAGCTCCGCTGCGGGTCTTTTATGGTCAACCATTGACCAATCAAATCTCCAGATGAGATCAAATCTATTCAAGATCAAATCTAATCAAGATCAAATCTGAGATCAAATTTGGTAGTTATTTACCATAATCTCATGACTCTCCTAAAACAAGTAAGAAGATCATGGGAGATCCTTCAAATATTTGGAAAGAATCAAAACAGATCAGGAGATCGACGCTACCTGCTATTCCTAACCTCGCAGCAAGGCTACTTTTCAGATTTAAACAGATTGACTCAATCTGTTTTCAGATTTTCAAGGGATAATTATACCCCTACTCTCCTTATAAATAGCCCACCAGAGGCACAAGGACGGAGAACACGCAACACGCGTACATGCAAAGAGAGGCACAGAGAGAGAGACGGCTAAACAAAGACTTATTCTCTTACTTCCAAGAATTCAGAAAATTCAGAGAACTGCTTCTCTAATCAGGGTGCTGATACCCTAACATCTTTCTCTCAAGGAATTTTCGGAACCAGGCGAGAAGGAATTCCCAAGTGGAGGCAGTTTGAGAAGTAACAAGAGGGTTCTACCAACCTTCTGTTATCCGATTCCCCGAACCAGGCGAGAAGGGAATCCCATCGATCGCATCGTCAAAGGGACAAAGTGGTCGCGCGCTGACCAGACTCCTATCGGCACACTTCTCCAGAATCTCAGAGGAGATCTACTTATAATCTTTTTAGAATACTTGTAATTTAGCTCCTCGACCCTTTCTTGTAAGTTTTTCTCTTTTGCAAAATCAATGGAAAACACCTTGTGCACGTTGTGCACAACGGTCGACCGGGTCGGTCGACCGTGCTACTACTGCTGCTTCCCAACGGTCGACTGGCTCGGTCGACCGTGCCACTGCTGCTGCTATTGCTGAACCTCGTCGACTTCCTCTCTCTTCCTACAAATATGACATGAAGTTGGGATATTTACTAAAATAACAATAACAAAGACTTAAACAAAGACCTTGTTCCACACATTTGAGTTTGGATAATCCTTTTTCTCCATTGAGCTCTGTTAAGGGCCATTACCTTAAAGTTAACAATTATCACATCCGTTCAATGCATCTCATGCAAAATGATAGGACACAGTATATGAAAAAGGGTTACACACACACACAAACACACCCACCCACCCCCCAAATCTTCTATATTTAAGAATTTACCCTCCAAATCATTGATATTGTCTATATACCACTCAAAACTTTTGATTAGTAAAAACTCACCTTACTGTTAGTTTTTAGATGGAATATAAGCAAACTACTCGTTATGCCTTCACTTTTTTTAATTAAAGAAAAGAAAGAAAAAAAAGCCTCTTCTTTCTCCTCCCTGAAACTCTCTCCCCCTCCTCCCGCCCCCTCTCCTCCCTGAATCTCTCTCTCCTCCTTCTTCTCGCATTTTTTCTCAGGACAGCGACCAAGGTTGCAGTCTTTTTCTAAGAACTGCTACCATGGTTGCAGTCTTAAATACACTGAAAATATATGATTTTTTTAGGACTGCGATCATGTTGCAGTAAGTTTGCGATCATATTGAAGTGACAGCTGAGAGAGTCTCTCAGCTGGTGGCTGATGTACATTTCTCTCTCTCAGTAACCCTAGCAGTAGGTTGGCTCCGGATTGTGCGTTATGGGTGAGAGAGAGAGAGATAGAGAGAGAGTGTGTGTGAGTGAGTGAGAGAATAATATTAGAGAGAGACAGAGATAGAAGGGGAGAGAGAGGACGTGAGCGAGAGAGTGGGAACCGGTGGAGACGTTGGGGAAGAAATCAGGTTCGTTTCATGTGTGTGAGTCACACACACATACAATAAGAGGATCAATCACGCATTGACACGTATATTGATCCTCTCATAATATGTTATGTGTGGGCCTCACACACATATTATAAGAGATTATAAGAGGTCCAATTCGCGTGTCAATGTGTGATTGGCCCTCTTATTGTATGTATGTGTGGCTCACACATGAACTGAATCAGAAGAAATGGGTGCAGCGTGGGGGAGAAGGTGAAACGTGGTGAGAATGAGAGGGGAAAAGGGTGATACATCAAATGCTTAAATATAAAATGTGTGCTTCAAGATTACCTCGCCAGTGTGGCCAATTGGTGTAGGCGCGGGATGTGGGGGAAGAGGGGGATTGGTTCGAATCTGAGAACATTACATCAAATTAAACTGGTTTGGTTTTTAATTTCACAAGAATAAAAGGATAAATTTATAAACAGTTAAATAAGTACATCACGCCGCAGTGGCCATGTGGTTGAGAACAGAGTAGTCGGAAGATGGGTTTGAGTTTCGAATCAGTGCTAACTCAAAAAGGACCATTTTTCTGTTTATATTTTTATTTTATATTTATTTTAATTTCCTTTTTTTCTTCTTAAACAAATATTTACTCATTATTTTATTGGATTAAACTCCTATTAATTTAGAAAAAGGCTCAAAAATTCTCAACAATAGAAGATGTCATCCTGAACACTGTTGTGAAGTCGGATCTTCAAAATTCATTCCCAATTGTTAATTAAAAATTGCAGAGTCAGCTTATGACACCGATCGACTCCGAATTGAGATTCTTCTCCAATAATTTTTAAATTTCTCAGAAAATTTAGAAAAATTTAAAATATTGAAAAATAATATCTCGAGCTGAAATGGCCTCAATTCAGATACCAAGATGATGAAATCAGTATCGGATACTAGTATTAACACACATTTGTTGGGAACCGAGGGTTACATCATCTCTCCAAGACTTCCTCTCTTTGTCTCTTATGAAATTATAACTTCATCTTTTTTCAAGTCTTCCTCTCTTTGTCTCTTTGCTTCTGATCCACAACACACGTAAGGTTCTGAGCTCTTGCCCCTTATGCATAGTCCCCCACATTTGAATGGTTTGATGCTACGAGTTCACAGGAAGACTCTGCGTGTGAAATTATAACTTCATCTTTTTTCAAGTCTTCTTTCCAAGTCTTCCTCTCTCGTCTCTTATGTCAAGAGTTAATAAATCATAATCACTTATAGGTCCTGTCACTTTCGGTCTGTCAGAGACATTTTCCATCCTATTTACATACTTATACTTCCGTCCTAGTCATTGCAAGTTGCGGGTAGGCGTGGAAACAAACTGAATAATTAAAAAATAGTTCGTTAAGTGTTCGTCTAGTTATTCGATCAGATTTGATTCTGTGTGATCATTTAAATGTAAACAAATACTTTTTACTAGTCGTAATTTAAAAGTAATTTAAAAGTATCAAAATCTGAACTTTCTAGCATTTGATTCGATAATTCAATAAGCTATTTGATTAATATATATGCATTTTAACCCCTTATAAAATATATTATTACATATATGCATATAATTATATTTTACATGATTTCCTCTTCATTCTTTTGTAATTGTTACATTTTAGAGAACTCTTATGCAAAATATAAAATAATGAAAGTGAATCAAAAATCCTAGCTAACTCCTCTCAGTTCTCTCGAATCGATATCGAATTGAATAGTGAATCGAAAAACGAATCGTATACACATATTTGTGATTTTTTTCGAAGAAAACACAACGCATGGATCAGATCGAATGTTCACAATTAGTAAGCCAACATCGAATATTCGGTCCTAATAGAACTCAAATCGAAAAAATTATTCAATTCGAAGTCGAATCCAAATTCAAATAGAGGAGAAATGACCGAATGCGAATTCAAATATTCAAGTATTCGCTTCGATTCAGTTCGTTTCCACCCCTAGTTACGGGTGCAAGTCGATGAGTTCTTATCGCTCTGATCCATCCAAACATTATGAATTTGAAAAGCTCTTAACAATTAAAAGTTTTTTCCCGAGGGAAGGAAGACTATGAAAGGCAAAGACTCGGGGAAAATGGTGCAGCCTTCTGCATAGAGAACGTAATGGATTTGAGCCTTCTGCACAGCTATAATTGGCGTCCCCATGGGGAAAGAAGTGGCTTTGCATTCCAAATGCTCTTTGTAAGTTGAATAATATCATGTGGATGCTGGGCATCCTTGTATGCGTCAATGCAGGCCATATTGATGTTGTGGTCTAGATCTTGTTACCCTTCTCATTTCTTCAAGAAAAGAACAGAACATAAGTCGAGCAGGAAATTTCTCATGCCCCAGCTCTTTTCTATACGTGGGCTATCTATAGTGATCCAAACTATTAACTGTGAAGGTGTACTTGTTTAAAAATTAATAATTCTGGGGAATGTTGATTATTTTCGGAGTTGCAAATTAAATTATTAGAGTTAGTCGAATCGTAAATTTTAACAAAAAAAATCTTTTGTGTTAAAGCCATATTTTTAGTTAAACTTCCATGTATTGTTCCTATTTTCTAAAAGTTCGCATATAACTAGGAGGGAACATTTCAACTTTTTGCTTGTCATCTCAAGTTGAAGCTATGATTTAGACCAACTATATCGAGACCCGTCACAACATTTTATTATTAAATAATTTTTGTAAAATTTGGAAAAAATAACCTTTTTCTGAGGGAAAAAAACAAAAGATCCACTTTTCATTTTTTTAAAATTTATAACTCTAGCTACTGAGGCCTAATTCTAATGTAAAAATGGTTGGGTTGAAATTAGAGGCTTCAAGTCCAAAATCAAGCTACCATATTTTTTTAGTACACATAAAAAAACATTAAAATATTTTTTAAAATGAAGCAATCTGAATTAATTGGTTTTTCTCAATATACTCTATGTACTATGTTAATTAGATGTTCAGATAGCCATTAGCAAGAGAAAAGAAAGGCTTAGTAAAACCAAGTGACTGGTCCACTACATGCTTCTAGAGGAATTTCATTATTTCCAAGGTAAACGGTTGGAGTTATCCATCCGCTGTCAACAATAACTTCTGTCAACATTCTAGCCTTAACAATTGCATCTTGCCCTTTGATTATTCTAAGCTTTGAAACTTTGCTTGTGTTCGAGTTGATTCATGTAATTTTCATGAGCATTGAATCATTTATGTTAGTCTTTCTCCAAGTTACACTCACATATCTTTCAAAAACAGAGACCAGACCCTATTTATCTCTGAGTCTTCTTCCACACTTCCACAGTGCAAATTATTAATTTTGGAGATTGTTGATCATTCGTGCGCAAATTAAATATTAGAGTTAGTAGAATTGTGAATTTTAGCAAAAACTTCTTATATCTTAAAGCCCTAATTTTTAGTTAAATTTTTGTGAATGACTCCTCTCTTTTTTTTAAGTTCGCATATAATCCGGAGGGGCCGTCTCAATTTGAAGCTATAATTTAGACCAACATTATATTATTAGATAACTTTTGTAAACTTTGAAAATGAATAATCTTATTCTGTGGTAAAAAGAAAGATTCACTTTTTATTTTTTTTAATGCATAACTGTAGCAATTGAAGCCTAACTAAATAGAAAAAAAGGATTGGGTTGAAATGAGAGATTTTTGGTCCAAAATCAGTTGCCGTGTTTGTGTTTGCACACATAATAAAAAACCATTAAAAATATTTTTTAAAATGAAGCAATCTGAATTTATTTGTTTTTATCATTGAACTTTATATACAATACATACTAATTATATGTTTAGTGAGCCGTAGCAAGAGAACAGAAACACTTAGTAAAACCAAGTGGCAGGTCCACTATTTTTGAGGGGGACTTTGGGAGTTACCCGTCGGCTTCTAACAATAAGTGCTATCAACATTCAAGCCTCAACAACAATTGCATTTCACACTCACAGAATTTTCAAAGCTTTGAAACTTGTTTGCGTTGGAATTTCTCCACCTAATTCTCATAAGCAATGGCTGTGTCAGTCTTCCCCCAAGTTACTCTCACACGTCAACCCCAACACTATATCAACATCGCACCATAATGACCGGGGACCAGATCCCATTCATCTCTCCCTGTCTTCTTCTCTAATTTCTTCTCCATAATTCGCTGTACTTACCATCGTAAAATTTAGTAATCATATTTTCAAAATAATTCTTTTACCTGCTCCTCAAATCTCTTTCTATAAGATTCTCATTTGTAAACAAAAATAATTACAAAAATTAAAACTGTTGACCTGAACTTTGAATAGAACATGCGGCTGCCGAACATCAAATGTACGTATGTCCAGCGTACAGCTTTAGCTCAAACAGGTCATATTGATGTTTGGGGCCATGTTAGTAAGCAAAACATGGCAGTGTCCACTCCCATTTTTCAGAGTAACAAAAATGATTTATTTCCCCTTATAAGTGAATGTTATAATTCAGAGCCAATCGACTTCCAAAAATAAGTGCTGTCAGCATTCTAGCTTCAACAAGTGCATGCGAACTGATAGATTATTCTAAGATTTGAAACTTGGTTTGTGTTCCAATTTTTTTAATGTAGTCTTCGTGAGCAATGAATTATGTGCGTCTCTCACAGGACTTCCTCAATGGTACTATGTGCAACATCGTGCCATAAATGACCAACGACCAGGCCCCTATGAATCGTTTTCCACACTTGCACAGTTTCGCTTTCGTAATAATTCTTCAGTTTCTTCCAAGTCTTCTCCTTTGAAACTCATCTCTCGATCTCTTTCGATCTCGTCCCTAAGACAGAAATTAGTACCAATCCAATCTGTTTGTGGGTAATATTTCTCATCCTATTTATATGTTATCTCCCCTTGAGCCAAAGCCCATGTGCATCCTTGCCAAAAGAATTCACAAAGTTAATAATCAGTGTTGAAATAAGCACCTCAGTCTCTCTGGTTTGGATTGAGTGGCCAGATTCCCGTTGGCATCTCTCGCTTGACTAGCTTGATCTCCCTTGATCTCTCACAAAATGAATTACAGCTCCGAAATCCTAATCTCCAAATGCTAGTTAAAAACCTTAGCAATCTGAGGGAGCTCCATCTCGACGGTGTCAACATGTCCTCTGTGTTGTGCGCGGGAGACAACAACCAATAGAGAATCCAATCGATCTCAATCACAAAGAACAATGAAATCAAACCACGAAGACAAGCAATCGCAAAAACAGGATCTAACGAGGTTCGGCCAACGTGCCTACGTCCTCGGGGCAATCAAATGGAGAGATTTGTATTAGGGAAGATGATTACAATGGCTTTTTTGCCTCTTTTGGTACAAGAGAACCCTAAGCCTTCACTTTTCGCAGGTTAGAAACCCTAGAAACAGCCCAGATACAATTTATACTCGCTGCTCCGCAATTTGCGGAGCAGCAGTTTTTTGCCCAAACCCGTCGATCGGTCGACCGGTCCGGTCGACCGATACTTACTGAGACTTAATTTCTTCTGGTCGGTCGACCGCACCGGTCGACCGATTCTCGCTGAGGGTTTGACCTTCTCCAGGTCAGTCGACTGTGCCGGTCGACCGAAACTCACTGAGAGTTTTTCTCCTTCAGAGCGGTCGACCGGTCCGGTCGACCGCCTACACCTGTGCACGTTGTGCACGTCGGTCGACCGGTCCGGTCGACCGACTCCCTGTAATCTGCTGTTTTTCTGCTGCTGTCTCTTCGGCCTGTCTCTTCGGCTTTTTGTCGTCGACTTCCTCGGCGATCTTCGACAGCACATCACCTCCTTTAATATTCTCTCTCCTTCCAACAATTCTCCACCTCGGCGAAGATTCCAAAATCTGAGCCGACATCCAACGAACCCCAGTCTATCACCTGGCGAAATCGACACACGATCTCGGCGAAATCGACACACGATCTCGGCTTGCGCGCACCGGTCGAAATCGACACACGATCTCGGCGAAATCGACACACGATCTCGGCGAAATCGACACACGATCTCGGCTTGGAGTCTTTGGCTCAACTGTCCACTGGAAAACATCGTACATGCCTTCCCTGCAGTTCACCTTAGGAGAATTTCCATACCTGCCGATCACTAACCATGGCTTCTTCTCCGCAACTTCACGACCTCACGAAGACTTCCTTATGAGCCAAACACTGACTCTCCACTGACTAGCTCTATCTAGTCTACCTGTCTTCCACTGACGGTCCAACCAAGTCTGCGTAGAACACACCAAACATCATCGGCTTCAACTGGATGCATACCACTCCTTATGCAAGCTCAACATCTTCTCACCTGAAGATAAAACTGTTCTTCGAGATCACACCATCTCACCACTACGTGAGATCTAACTGGCCACACCACTTCACCTCTACATGAAGTCTCTTCACCTCTACGTGAAGTTCCAATAGGCCACACCTCTTCACCTCTACGTGAAGATCCAAAACAGCTTCTCGAGAACCCAAACTAGCTTCATAAGAGTTGCATCACCAAATGGCTGCGCCTTTACGGCTGCCTACGTACCTTTGCCCAAAAGGATCAAGCCAACCGTAGTTCATTATAAATGAGCTTCAGAAAGCTCAAATAATGGTACCTGTATCTGCAGCAGTGAACCTGTCAGACTGAGTCATATGAACCTCTTCCCGACCATCATGGAGAACAACGGCCTTCAACTTCAGCTTGTCACGATCACAAGCTTGAGATTCATGCTTCTTCAACCACGACCGTGGTTTCACCTTGGTTCCAATGGCTGCAAATAACTCGACATCCTCTGCAATGTCGTCATCCTGTTCAGCATCACCCCTGGTATCTTGAACTCCTCCCGGTGTCACCTCCGATGAAGTCTCCTCTGATGCCGAACCAACTGGAGATGATGGAGTAGCATCAACCTCCACCAGCTGCAATCCTTCCTTGGTCTCTGTCCTCTCTACCTGCTGAGAGACGATGGACTTCAACACTGAAGTCTCTCCAAAAGTGACATTCCTGCTCATCACGATCTTCTTGTCTTCGGGGTCCCACAACCTGTAGCTGTTTCCCTTGACACCCAAATAGACAAACTTCCTTGCTCGCGGATTAACCTTGCCATTCTTGGCACTGAAGTAAGCCGGACTTCCAAATTTCCGCAGCATACCATGATCTTGAGCAATTTTTCCAGACCAAATTTCTAATGGAGCTTTACCTCCTATCGCAGTCGATCTGTTCCTGAGATGGCTAGCATACTCAGTCGCCTCAGTCCAAAGCGACTTGTCCAATCCTGCATTAGACAATAGCTTCCGAACCTCCTCCAGTAAGGAACGGACCATATCTTTAGCCAACCCGTCTGTACCTGTTGAGAAGTGTGTAGCAATTCCTGTGTTCTGGCCAAACTGTAGGAATCGGTCAATGTCTCTTCCAACATTGCCAATATGAAGCTCCTTTATCTTCCTACCTATCTGCCTCTCCATTTTTCCTCTCCACTTCCTCAACGCATCTAGGGCTTCACCCCTTTGTCTCATCGGATATATCCAAACTTGCCTAGATGAACAATCAATTACCGAGACAAAGTACCTGTGACCTCCAAGCGATGCCGTCTTAGCAGGTCCCCATACACTCACGTGAACACGATCAAGAAGACCCTCTTTGTGGTGAGAACTGGTGCTGAAACTCACCTTCTTCTTGTCCAGAACCCTGTGTCCACCTTCTGACTTGCAGGTAGCAGCACCTTCTAGTGGTTCCATCTTTGCAGGAGCTCGCAAAGATTTTTCTTCTTGTCCGGCTTTTTCCTGCCAGATCCCCAGGCCAACCTCATCTTTTGTACTTGAAGTCTCCACCTGATCTGTAATCGTACTACCCTTCAAGTAGTATAGATTTCCTCGGCGGACGCCCTTCATCACAACCATCGAGCCCTTGATCATCCTGAGATTGCCATCTCGAACCGATATCATCATGCCCGATGCTTCCAAAGTTCCCAAGGAGATTAAATTTCTCTTCATCTGAGGTACATACCTCACACCTGTCAACTCGCTTACTGTCCCATCAAACATTCTGATTGGGATTGTACCAACACCCTCCATGCTACATGAGTAATCATCACCCATCACAACCGAGCAACCTTCCAGCTTCTCAAAACTGGTGAACCAGCCCCTATTAGGGCATGCATGGTATGTTGTACCTGAATCCAGAATCCACTCATCTTTACATGAGTTTCCAACAATGGGAGAACTGACTGAAAAAGAGAATCCCGACGAGTCCGAATCTGATCCATCTGTCTGTGAACTACTCCTCTGAGTCTTCGTCACCTTTGATAGATTTGCTTCAGCATTCGACTCCTTCTTCCCCTTGAACTTTGGGCAATCTACCTTCCAGTGCCCAATTTCTCTACAGAAAATGCACTGATTCCTTTTGAGGTCCTTGAATCCCGGCCTGGATTTCGATCTTCCTCCAATCTCTCTGCCCTTCCTTGATGAACTTCTGCCTCTTACCTCCAATGCCTCCGCCACTGAACTTGACTGACCAGAATGTCTCTCATTCTTCCTTGTCTCATAGCTCATCAATGCAGACGACACCTCATGGTAGTCCAAAGTCTGTCTACCATTGATAAACGTCATGGTGAATGTCTCATACTCCTCCGATGGGAGTGAGTTCAGGAGAATGACTGCCTTGTCTTCCTCTTCTACCTTGACATCCACGTTTATCATATCTGTAAGAAGCTTCGTAAACCGGTTTATGTGCTCATTTACTGTGCTCCCCCTCTTCATCCTGAACTGATACAGCTTACTCTTAAGCTGCAACCTGGATTCCACACTCTTTGTCAGGTACTTCTTTTCTAGGGTTTCCCACAGTTTCTTTGCAGACGTCTCATGTTGCACAAGGTATTTGATATCCTGTGTCAAGCATGAACGAATCAAGCCACATGCCGATCTATTCATCTTTGCCCATTCCTCATCAGTAGTAGTGTTCTTCTTCCTCTCCAATAGGAGAGTATCCTCCAGATTAGATGCGTTCAACGCATCCATCACCTCACACCTCCACATCCCAAAATTGTTAGTGTCATTGAACTTAACAACTTCGATTCTAGGGTGAGTATTCATTGTTCTAACAGATGCAACTTCCTCTGCCATTGAGATTCTTTCCTTGACCCTCTAACTATGCGGAAGATCAAATAACTTGAAAAATAGATCTATTACCGAGATAAAAATGTGATTTTTTTTTTACCTCTCCCGTGAAACCGTAGCTCGAGTTTCTCACCAGATCTATTTCACCACCGATCCAAAAAACCCTCCTTGAGTCCTCCGGAGATCGACACACGATCCCTCGAACACCCAATACCTCAGATCTGAGATCGATACACGATCTCCACCGGATCCGATCTCGAGGCCTCCGGATCTTCAGAAATCCCAAAGAGCAACCTAGATGCTCTGATACCACTTGTTGTGCGCGGGAGACAACAACCAATAGAGGATCCAATCGATCTCAATCACAAAGAACAATGAAATCAAATCACGAAGACAAGCAATCGCAAAAACAGGATCTAACGAGGTTCGGCCAACGTGCCTACGTCCTCGGGGCAATCAAATGGAGAGATTTGTATTAGGGAAGATGATTACAATGGCTTTTTGCCTCTTTTTGGTACAAGAGAACCCTAAGCCTTCACTTTTCGCAGGTTAGAAACCCTAGAAACAGCCCAGATACAATTTATACTCGCTGCTCCGCAATTTGCGGAGCAGCAGTTTTTTGCCCAAACCCGTCGATCGGTCGACCGGTCCGGTCGACCGATACTTACTGAGACTTAATTTCTTCTGGTCGGTCGACCGCACCGGTCGACCGATTCTCGCTGAGGGTTTGGCCTTCTCCAGGTCGGTCGACTGTGCCGGTCGACCGAAACTCACTGAGAGTTTTTCTCCTTCAGAGCGGTCGACCGGTCCGGTCGACCGCCTATACCTGTGCACGTTGTGCACGTCGGTCGACCGGTCCGGTCGACCGACTCCCTGTAATCTGCTGTTTTTCTGCTGGTTTCTGCTGCTGTCTCTTCGGCCTGTCTCTTCGGCTTTTTGTCGTCGACTTCCTCGGCGATCTTCGACAGCACATCACCTCCTTTAATATTCTCTCTCCTTCCAACACTCTGAACATGACTGGAGCAAGACATTATCCAAGTCGCTGCCTCGGCTTCAAGTCCTCGGTTTGCAAGGATGTGATCTCCCAGGTGAACAACTTTTGTTTTGTTTTTTTTTTAAATTTTAAAACTATTGTTTGATTGAATATTGTGCTTGATTTGTTTCTATTTCTTTGTAACAAAAGCTAGCTGCCTTCTTAGTCTTGGTAGATTTGGAATTGCAGGATCATTGCCCAACGACTTCTTCTCTCCAAACAAAAATCTGACGGATCTGGATCTTTCTTTTAATCCAAGGCTTCCAGGAGCTTTGCCTGATTTTCCGACGGATAATGCTTTAAAAAGGTTGCGTCTCTCTGGTTTCAACATGTCCTCTGAACATGACTGGAGCAAGACGTTATCCAAGTCGCTGCCTCGGCTTCAAGACAGGGTAAGTCGTTGCAATAGAACAAAGGTAAGCAGGTTGAAGAGGTATGTATGTGTTATAGCTTTCTTTCTTTCTTTAGTTTAGATCACCATCTCCTCATCTCTTTAATTTCTTTCCCACTTCATTGTAAATACCACACTTCCTTGTGAATACCATCGTAATTAATAAAAATTAATAAAAATAGAGATAACTTACTTAAACGCTTCCATCGCTAGTCCCTCCCTGAGGATCACGACCCGCATAGCCATTGCTACCGCGGATTAGAATTGAGCACCTCGCACACCTTTTCCTAAATCTGAAATACTTTATTTTGTTGCACAGGTGAAACTCAATCAACATTTTGGCGCCGTTGCCGGGGAGGGACGGTAAGTTTTTCTCTAAAAAAAATTAATTATTAACTAATTCTTTTATTCTTTCTGTTTGCAGGTTTGGAGAACAGGAAACAGCAGCAAGGACATATAGCAACTCTGTGCCTCTGCCCTCGAAGGCAGAGCAGCAGAGCCTACTACCTTGCCGTGCAACGCGGCAATAGCTGCGGATCCGCGGCAGTAGTAGAGAACTACTTACTGAATTTTCTGCAGGTTGCTGAAATCTGCAAATTTGATTTGTCTGCTCTGTTATATTTGTTCTGTGATAAACCTGCACACTGCTAATTAATCAACAGTAAAATACTTGTTGAAAAAGATATAAAATTGATTAGACGTTTACATTTTAAGCACGTGTCTTTTCAATTCCTTTCTTTTACTGTTGAAGAGTGCTGGAGCAAGGTACGTTCGCATTGCATGTAGAATAGGACTCATCTCTTGGTTGATTTTTATTGCTTTGAGTGAATCTTATTTACATATCTTGTACACTTGCACAAACTTATCTTAAGGGCACTAACCCATAACAAGATAAGGTGGAGATTTAATCACCCTTCCTTGGCCCAAAAATCATATTCCAAGCACTCACTAACCCAAGCCTAACTAAAAATGAGTAGACGTTGGCCCTAGGGACATCTCAGACTCAATTAAGAGATTATCCTAAGGGGGAACGGTGTTGGAAATTGACTCCTGTCAAATCAGTGTCTAGGAAGGGGATTGAGGGCCGAAAGCCCGAAGATTTGTGGTTATTTAATTAAGGAACGTCTTTGACAGAAAACCTCCCACCAATCTTGCCCCTACCTGGCTGATTAACTTGTGGTCAAAGTCTACACCCTACCTCCCGTGGACAGTCTAACCAGTTAGGAGTCGTCTAGGTCATAGGTCTACCCTAACTTAGGTTAGAATTTTTTTCTTTTTTGTTTGTTTATTTGTTTGTTTTCTTTTTCTTTGTTTGTGTTTGTGTGATATGGCATATAATAATAATTTTTTCAATTTTAATGAGGATCCATATTACACGCCAACCTCTTATTCGGATATTACCAACCCGGCATATCATAACTTTGACCAACCTAGTGTGTCAGATTGGTCTTATCCGAATCATTACATGCCCCAGTCCCAATACTATGAACAAGATTGGAATAATCATCACTACTCTTCACAGAGTCAATGGGGATTCAATACCCCTGAGCCATATGGTCAACCACCTGTTCAACCAGTATCTTCATATACGTCTTTTCCCACATCACCAAGGTTTCAGTCCACCATTGATCTATTTGATGGGTTAGAAGAAAAGTGGATCGGTTGCAAGATATAATGAATGATCAAATTTCTAGACTTTCAAACATTCTTGAGCAAGTTGATAGGAACCAAGAATCATTCTGTCTAGAAGACCTTGATCAAAATTCAATTTCATCACATCAATATGAACTTGCTCAACCCCAATCCTTGGACAAATTGGCAAGTTTTAATTTCAATGAGATTGAATTAGATTGTGAATGTGAACCCGATCCCCAACTTTGCGATTCAGTTTCCATTTTCGAATCTATGTTGACTCCGGTATCCTTACCCAATTTGGACCAATTTTCTGAGCCAACATTTATTCCGTACCCATAGATCATGAAATTGAATCACCCATTTTTGATGATCATCATATTGAACTTGACCAATTTCATACTTTTGAAAGTCTCATTGACAAATTGGCAAGTTCTCATTTTTATGAGATTGAACCGAATGAGATATGTGACCTAGATTCTCAAATCTGTGACCAAGTTCAAATTCCCGAATCAATATTGACTCCTGTTTTGTTACCCGACTTAGGTAATCTTTTAGAGTCAGATTTGATTCCCACATCTATCATTCCTGAACTTGAATCACCAATATTGAGTCACATTCCATTGTGGGAGGATGATTGTGGACTTGAATTTCAACTTCTTGACTTGGACACACTTCTTGAAACAAGCCCGACTCCTGAACCCTTACTTGATTTAAGTTTCTTTCCTGAGTCGGTATTCGTTCATGAACCTATCATTCTTGAGTCCAAGTCAACCATTCTACCAAGTCACATTCTTTTGTTGAACATAGGTATAGACCATGACTCTGTGATGATTTTTCAGGACTGGTCATGTAAAGGAAGTAAGTTTCACGAGAGGATCTTTCAATACTGGGGATTGTAAACATGTAAATAGAAAAGAGGTCAATAAAGGTAGGTCCCGTGAACTACCACATTATCTTGATTGGGTTACAACGCTTGGCCCAATTAGACCACCACCGGAACCACCACCTTGAGGTAACTTCTGCCTTCCCTTTCTTCTTTTTCATGCATATATGCATTCATTCATACATTGAGGACAATGCATGAGATAAGTGTGGGGGTAGGCTTTACTAACATACTAACATAGGTAGAAACTAACAAAATTTGCTAATTAAAAAAAATTTATAAAAAGGACAATATTTTGACTTATCTTTTGAAAGAAATCTAAGTTAGTCTTAAGAATTAGGAAAATCATGATTAGGATTTCTAAAAACTTGGTCAAAATAAATAAATTGTTGAATTTTTAGGTATAGGAGGAGAAATTGAATAAATAGTTAGTCTTAATTTTTACCTTAATGAAATGTGCATACCTAATGCATATCTAGGATTCTAAGACAAAGACCCTTGTGCCTCATAAAAAATTATTAAAATAAAAAAATATTCACTGATTAAGCTGGATACATGTGCCTCAAGAAGCATAAGTATTCACGCCTAAAGGTGAGTTCTAAATAAAATAAAGTCCTTAGTTTTGTGGCCTAGTTCACTCGAATTTGAGTCCGCGGGGTGTTTTCTCACCTGGTGCCCTAAAGCCGACCGGTTTGGGAGCCATCGACTTTAAGTTCGCTACATGGGTGGAATAGAAAGCCTAAACTAAGAAAAATTACTTATATATGTACTAACACATTTAATAATCAATTAGTTGGGTATGAGGGCCTCAAGAAGTCTTGATACTTACACGAAAGAAAATTAGATGAGTTATACATATTAAATATATATATATAATAATAATAATAATAATAATAATAATAATAAAGAGGCATGAGAGTCCAAGTTAAGGAATTCCTAGTAAAAATTCATAAGGATGCATATGACTTTTGGTAACGAAAAAGTTTATACAAAAATCAATTTTGACCCTTACCTAAAAAGGAAAACAATTTACTATATAAAGACTAAGTTTAAGAATGAATAAAAATGAGGATCCTAAAAACTTATAGATTACTTTGTCTCTTCAAAAGTATTTCAAATATTTTTCTTTTCATGGATTTTGTGGGTGTAATCCGCTGAAAATCCTCACGAGACAACACTCGTCCTCTAGGGTAACCTAGGGGTTTAACGGCTTGTTGCACGTGCTAAGTGCAACCGTGATTCCTACGAAAGTGAGTTAGCTAGTTTAGTTTTTCTTTTTCTTTTTGATTTTTACTCGAGGACGAGCAAAAAGATAAGTGTGGGGGTGTGATTGGTAGTGAAAAGTGCATTTTTATCATTACATTTACCATCACATTTTCATATTTATTCATATAATTCTGCACATTTACTAATATTTTATTATTTATTGTGTGCAGGCCTTGAGAAATAAAAATAAAAGAATAAAGCCTCAAAAGAAGCCCAAAAGCCCATGTTTAAAGCCCAATGTAAAAGTTACAATTATCAATTGTCAAAATTGCAAATACCAAGGGCCAAAGTTGCAAATACTAAAAGAAGAGGGAAGGATAGACTTCTATTCAACCCTAAATACTTGCAGGATGAGGATAAAAGCCAAAGAAGGAGAATTCAAGATCACAAATTCGTTGATAAGAGATTTGGGATCTAGGTAACTTGCTTCCCAAGTTATCTCGAAATCCCAAGATAAAGAGTCGGGATGCAACTTCCAGAAGCATATACCCAGATGGACGGACCAGAGGAGGCCACGCGCCAAAGCGCGTGGCCGGAGACCACACAAGAGCCGTGGAAACGCGGCCCAAGCCGCGTTTCCGCGGCAAGACAGTTGATTCTGGCGATAAGGTTTTTTGGGAGAGTCGTCCCGGGACTCTACTTCCTTCTGCACCTATAAATACCCCTGCAGTGCAACCGAGAAGGGCGTACAGAAAATACAGAGCAAATTCTAGGGTTTCTTAGGCTAACTTGTAGTTTAGGTTAGGTTTTTATTTTTCGTTTTTTTTTTGTAATTTTTGTAACTGAGAGTGGAGGAAGCTTTCATGGAGGAAGGAGTCCATGCTTGTACTGAGGAGACAGCGGTGTAAGCCTACTTTTCTTCCATTGTTAATGAAATCCACTCAAAGGTTTGTCTTTGTTATGTCTATTCTTGTTATTCGTGTTTTATTCTTGTTTTATTTTTCTATTCTTGTGTTATTCTCTCTAATGTCTTGCAAACCGTGAGATCTGATTGCTTCGAGACTGCCTAGCCGAAAAAGTGCCTTTGATGGCCTATGGAGATGAACAAGCCTTCTCTTTAGTTTGTCTTTTCTTTTCGTAGTGTAGATCGCGAAGGTGGACGATCCTATATCCCATGCTTGAACGCCTTCCAAGACAGGGTAAGTCGTTGCAACAGAACAAAGGCAAGCAGGTTGAAGAGGTATGTATGTGTTATAGCTTTCTTTCTTTCTTTAGTTTAGATCACCATCTCCTCATCTCTTTAATTTCTTTCCCACTTCATTGTAAATACCACACTTCCTTGTAAATACCATCGTAACTAATAAAATTAATAAAAATAGAGATAACTTACTTAAACGCTTCCATCGCTAGTCCCTCCCTGAGGATCACGACCCGCATAGCCATTGCTACCGCGGATTAGAATTGAGCACCTCGCACACCTTTTCCTAAATCTGAAATACTTTATTTTGTTGCACAGGTGAAACTCAATCATTAATCGAAAACCAAATCGAATATACATATTTGTGAATTTTTATTTTGAAGAAAACACAGTACATGGATAACATCGAATGTTCATGGTTAGTAAGCGAATATCGAATATTCAGCTCTAATAGAACTCAAATCGAAAAAAATATTCCGTTTGAAGTCGAATCCAAATTCGAATAGAGGAGAAATGACCGAATAGGAATTCAAATATTCAGGTATTCGCTTCGATTCGGTTCGTTTCCACCCCTCGTTACGGGTGCAAGTCAATGAGTTTTTATCGCTCCGATCCATCCAAACATTATGAATTTGAAAAGCTCTTAACACAATTAAAAGTTTTTCCTGAGGGAAGGAAGACTATGAAAGGCAAAGGCTTGGAGAAAATGGTGCAGCGTTATGCATAGAGAATGAAATGGATTTGAGCCTTCTGCATAGTTAAAGCCCTACTTTTAGTTAAACTTTCATGTAGGGTTCCTATTTTTTAAAAGTTCACACATAACAAGGAGGGAACATTTCAGCCTTTTGCTTGCCATCTCAAATTGAAGCTATGATTTAGACCAATTATATCGAGACCATCGCAACATTGAATTATTAAATAACTTTTGTAAAATTTGGAAAACAAATAACCTTTTTTCTGAGGAAAAACGAAAGATTCACTTTTCAATTTTTTTAATTTATTACTCTAGCTATTGAGGTCTAACTCTAATGTAAAAATGATTGGGTTGAAATTAGAGGTTTCAAATCCAAAATCAAGCTACCATATTTGTTTTTGCACACATAAAAAAACACTAAAATATTTTAAAATGAAGCAATCTGAATTTATTGGTTTGTCTAGATAAACTCAGTGTACAATATATGTCAATTAGATATTCAGCGAGCCATTAGCAAGAGAAAAGAAAAGCTTAGTAAAATCAAGTGACTGGTCCACTGCAATTGCATTTTGCCCTCGTAGATTATTCTAAGCTTTGAAACTTCGCATGCGTTCGAGTTGGTTCACGTAATTTTCGTGAACAGTAAACTATTTTTGTTAGTCTTTCTCCAAGTTACTCTCACATATTTTTCAAAAATAGAGACAAGGACTCGCTTACCTTGTTGGGTATTCTGCTTAACAAGAATCAATCTGACAACTAATCAAGATCACTGAGATATCAACAATCTAATTGGCCAGGTTGGCAAATATCAGGTGGGAGGTTTTCCGTTCAATAGAACGTTCCTTAATTTAAAAACCACCTTTCAATTTCCTTCCTTGGTTAAAGCACCAATTAGACTGAATCTAAGTCAGTCTCGATATACTGTAAAGTATATCCCCTGTATAAAGGACTTAATCCACTTATACGGTATTTAGAGTGAGGTACGCTTAAAGCGAATCTCCTTAAGACAATTACGTCCCGCGCACCGGTGTTAACGGGATAATGGACGCTGGTCTCCCAAGATACAACACTCTTTCACGGTATTTGGATAGCACTACCAAATCACCGTACGGTCGAACCGTAGTCAACCAGTACCTTCCACAGGATCGTTGAAGCAGCGGTACAAGGACAAATTTCAGATGAATATTTGCCCCTTACTTTGGAGTAGCACCCACTGTTGAGGACGATGGAAGGTTGAAGAATATTCTTCTTCAGAAGTCTTAGATTCAGACAACAATTCTATAAAAGAATCTGTTGAATTTTCTAAGCCTTCTTTCAGAACGAATTTTGCAGAATCTCCGTTGGAAGTCGCTTCGGAAACCGAGTTACGGATTTCCCACTTCCCTTTTGGAAGTCACTTCAGAACTCTACTTCCCAGTTCAGAACGCAGAAAAATTGAAGTGTTCAGAGCTCAGAGAGAGAAGAGAAGTGTTTGCTCTTGGTGTAATTGGTGTGTCTTTCAATTGAGAATTGGAGCCCTTTATATAGCCTTCCAGGAGGGGCCAACAGGTTCGAACCCAAACGAAAGATTGCAACCTTTCGACCCAACAGTCATGACTGTTGGCTGTCCAATTGGTTTGCAACCTTTGGCAGTCAACTGGCTGGTTCGCAACCGTTGGCAGTCCAACAGGTACGCAACCGTTGGCGGGAGCGGGTCTGGTTCGCAACCTTTGGCAGTCCAACAGGTTCGCAACTGTTGGCGGGAGGGGGCCCTTGGGACCTGATTCAAAAAGAACCAGGCCAAGACCCGAACCCGAGCCCAAGCCCGGACCCGGACCCGGTCCCGGTCCCGAGCCTGAGCCCGGCCCGGCTCCGGCCGGCCGCCGCCAGCGGCGGCGCGCGCGCGCGCACGCACGTGCGAGCATAGTACCCTCCTTTCGCGCGCGAAAACTCTAAGTACCCAAAGGGCACGCCCTTTGTTCTCAATTTTCTCTATATATACACCACAAACTTCCATCCCATGGCCAATGTGGGACTAAATGCTTTTAGCTACCTTTAGTCCCGTTTTGGCTTTGAATTAGGCAATCTTTAGACTTGAATATCTCATTCATTCGAAGTTGGAATTGAACATGTGAATATACCACGTTCATCCCCAATGGAAGGAGAACACACTCCAACCATCATCTAATTGATTCGATCAACGGATCTCGCTATAATTCAACTCGAAGATTCGCATTTATATTCTTCAATTCCAACAATCCCCCTCAATGAATGGAGATTCAAGGAAATGACACACAAAGAGACTGACTCTATTGTGAAAGGTACTTGAGAAAAGAAACTGCATAAGGATAGGTGAACTAGGTCTTGAACCTTCCATAGCGAAAGCTTTATCGGACTTACTGGCTAATCAGTGAACTAGGTCTTGAACTGTTAGCCGTTAATGTAAGCCAAGTCAACAAGCTTCACACAGTGACTTTCCAAATCAACTTTGGTTCTCGGTTGTGTCCGTTTTGGCCCTGAACATTCTTGGTTTCAGAGAGTATCTTTAGGGAATAATAGCCTCCATAGAAATTCCCAAAGAGCCGACCCAACTCTATACTCACATAGGTGATCGTCCTATTAAGAGTAGTCTACTCTACTCCACTTGTTTAGTAACAAGATATAGGCATCATTAAAAATGTTAAGCTTATCCTTAATCCACTTGTAGAAAAGCACTTATGTGCACCTTAGCAATGGATTGGAGTCAAGCTCCCAAGTGCTTACTTGCTGAGTCAATCATAACTAGTTTTCCTCTTGAACTTAGTCCGTGAGATCTCCAGTCGCTAAGTAAGGTTTCCATTAAGCTGACTCGGTAAGGTTAGGCTTTTAGACCCATTCCCCTCGATGCGCAGTTTATACGCTCTCCACTTAAACCTTTAGTAAGCGGATCCGCTAAATTATCCTTTGACGATACAAAGTCAATAGAGGTAATTCCATTTGAGAGCAACTGCTTCACGGTATTATGTCTACGACGAATATGTCTAGACTTACCGTTGTATATAACATTTTGTGCTTCTGGGGTTGACATAGCCTCTTTAAATGTTTGAGGCTCGCTTTCAATAGCGTATGCTATGAAATCTGGACCAAAAAATTTTGAGATTCTATATCTCTGACTTCTTCTTGGTTCAATTTTCGCATTAACAATTGGTTCCTCAGGGCTTTCGTCCCTGAACGCCATCTCATGTGTTCTTTTCCCAGAATTCTTATTTGTTTCCCGTTTGTATGGAAAGATGTCTTCAAAGAACACAGCATCTCTAGATTCGATAATCATGTTTACATGAATATCTGGTATCTCTGATTTATGAACCAGAAATTTGTAGGCATTACTATTCAAGGCATAGCCTATGAATATGCAGTCCATAGTTTTTGCTCCCAACTTAGTCTTTTTAGGTAATGGTGCCAGCACCTTTGCAAGGCACCCCCACATTTTGAGGGAATGGTAGGAAGGTGTCCTTCCATGCCATAACTCAAATGGTATAAGACCAAGTTTCTTGTGGGGTACTCTATTTAGAATATAATTTGCAGTTAATAGAGCTTCCCCCACAAGTTCTGCGGAGCTCCAGAACTTACGAGCATGGAATTGACCATCTCCTTCAAAGTTCTGTTCTTCCGTTCAGCAATTCCATTTTGCTGTGGAGTATATGATGCTGTTGTTTGATGGATTATACCAAATTTAGCACATAACTCACTAAAATCATTTGATTCATATTCTCCGCCTCTATCGGATTTTAGAATCTTGATTTTCTTGTTGAGTTGATTCTCAACTTCGGCCTTATATGTTTAAACATATTTATTGCCTCATCCTTACTGTTTAAAAGATACACATAACAGTATCTTGTACAGTCATCGATAAAAGTAATGAAATACTTTTTACCGCCTCTAGCTATGAATTAACCCTAAAGATTCTGTATTTCGATCAATTGAGTGAAATGAATTTTTCGTCAACTTGGCCTCAACACAAATCTCACACTTGTGAATTTCTTCCAAGTTGAGTTTAGGAATATATCCCAGATTAGACAAGTTCTTTAAAGACTTGTAATTTACATGCCCTAATCTAGCATGCCACAAAATAGGAGACTCAAGCAAATAAACAGAAGATTTTCCTTTATTTATAAGCTTTGGGTACAAATACACAGACTTTTTATCTACCACTGCAACATTGGCTTTAAAAAGTCCATCAACAAGATAACCCTTTCCCACATACATCCCTCCCTTAGTAAGTACAAATTTATCGGATTCAAATACAATTCTAAATCCTTTCTTACTAAGTATTGATCCGGAGATCAAATTCTTGCGGATGTCTGGAACATGAAGGACATCGTTAAGAGTAAGCTCTTTCCCCGATGTCCACTTCAGGATGACCTTGCCCTTTCCTTCAACCTTTGAGGAAGCTGAATTACCCATGAACAATTGCTCATCTTGCTCTAGCCTTTGATATTCTGAGAATAACAATTTCTCCGAGCAGATGTGCCGGGTAGCTCCAGTGTCTACCCACCAATCCTTATTGTTGGTTGTCAGGTTTACTTCTGACACCACAGCTGAAAGACTTGGTGATTCATGGTTGGTCATGTTCGCCTGTGGGTGGCTCTTCTTATTCTTCTTAAGACGGCTGCGACATTCATTTGCTTTGTGACCTTCTTTGTTGCAGATGTAACAGGTCCCTTTGAAGCGCATGTTTTTGCCGTCTTGAGCCTTGCCTTTGTACCCCTGGGAAGGCTTCTTCCTCTTCAAGCTTTTGGAAGAAGACGCTTTCCCCTTTGAGTCCTCGATCACATTTGCTTTTGCTTCGTAGGAGTTCTTGCTGCTCCTTTTCTCGGACTTGTGGTTGTCCTCCTCTATACGAAGCCTCACAATGAGATCCTCCAACTTTAGCTCCTTTCGCTTATGCTTCAGGTAGTTCTTGAAGTCTCTCCACGCAGGTGGGAGCTTCTCCACTATTGTTGCAACCTGAAAAGTTTCAGGAAGAATCATACCTTCGGCCTCTATTTCGTGCAAGATAAGTTGGAACTCTTGCACCTGACTGATGACAGTCTTGGTATCTACCATTTTGTACTCCAGAAATCGTCCAACGACGAACTTCTTGGTACCAGCATCTTCAGTCTTGTACTTCTTGTCAAGACTGGCCCATAACTTCTTTGCCGTAGTGATAGGACTGTAGACATTATAAAGAGAGTCATCCAGTCCATTAAGAACATAATTTCAGCAAAGGAAGTCACCTTGTGTCCAAGCATCGACTGCAAGGACTGAGTCCCGATCAGTTCCGGGTTCTGGTGGATCCTCCTGCAGGAATTTGGCCAGATGAAGAGTGGTCAAGTAGAAGAGCATCTTCTGTTGCCACCTCTTGAATTCTGTGCCGTCGAATTTTCCTGGCTTCTCTGGCTTCGGGTTAGGAAGTGGAGTAGGCATCAAACTTTGGAGCTGCATTTTTGTTGCCTTGCTAGTGCTATCTTGATTTGTCTCAGACATTTTCTGTAAGTTCAAGCAGAACAGAAGTAAGAAACAATAATTGTCTTAAGATTGTTGGGTATTCTGCTTAACAAGAATCAATCTGACAACTAATCAAGATCACTGAGATATCAACAATCTAATTGGCCAGGTCGGTAAATATCAGGTGGGAGGTTTTTCGTTCAATAGAACGTTCCTTAATTTAAGAACCACCTTTTAATTTCCTTCCTTGGTTAAAGCACCAATTAGACTGAATCTAAGTCAGTCTCGATATACTGTAAAGTATATCCCCTGTATAAAGGACTTAATCCACTTATACAGTATTTAGAGTGAGGTACGCTTAAAGCGAATCTCTTTAAGACAATTACATCCCCCGCACAGGTGTTAACGGGATAATGGACGCTGGTCTCCCAGATACAACACTCTTTCACGGTATTTGGATAGCACTACCAAATCACCGTACGGTCGAACCGTAGTCAACCAGTACCTTCCACAGGATCGTTGAAGCAGCGGTACAAGGACAAATTTCGGATGAATATTTGCCCCTTACTTTGGAGTAGCACCCACTGTTGAGGACGATGGAAGGTTGAAGAATATTCTTCTTCAGAAGTCTTAGATTCAGACAACAATTCTATAAAAGAATCTGTTGAATTTTCTAAGCCTTCTTTCAGAACGAATTTTGCAGAATCTCCGTTGGAAGTCGCTTCGGAAACCGAATTACGGATTTCCCACTTCCCTTTTGGAAGTCACTTCAGAACTCTACTTCCCAGTTCAGAATGCAGAAAAATTGAAGTGTTCAGAACTCAAAGAGAGAAGAGAAGTGTTTGCTCTTGGTGTAATTGGTGTGTCTTTCAATTGAGAATTGGAGCCCTTTATATAGCCTTCCAGGAGGGGCCAACAGGTTCGAACCCAAACGAAAGATTGCAACCTTTCGACCCAACAGTCATGACTATTGGCTGTCCAATTGGTTTGCAACCTTTGGCAGTCAAGTGGCTGGTTCGCAACCGTTGGCAGTCCAACAGGTACGCAACCGTTGGCGGGAGCGGATCTGGTTCGCAACCTTTGGCAGTCCAACAGGTTCGCAACTGTTGGCGGGAGGGGGCCCTTGGGACCTGATTCAAAAAGAACCAGGCCAAGACCCGAACCCGAACCCGAGCCCAAGCCCGGACCCGGTCCCGAGCCTGAGCCCAGCCCGGCTCCGGCCGGCCGCCGCCAGCGGCGGTACGCGCACGCACGCACGCACGTGCGAGCATAGTACCCTCCTTTTTGCGCGCGAAAACTCCAAGTACCTAAAGGCACGCCCTTTGTTCTCAATTTTCTCTATATATACACACCACAAACTTCCATCCCATGGCCAATGTGGGACTAAATGCTTTTAGCTACCTTTAGTCCCGTTTTGACTTTGAATTAGGCAATCTTTAGACTTGAATATCTCATTCATTCGAAGTCGGAATTGAACATGTGAATATACCACGTTCATCCCCAATGGAAGGAGAACACACTCCAACCATCATCCAATTGATTCGATCAACGGATCTCGCCATAATTCAACTTGAAGATTCGCATTTATATTCTTCAATTCCAACATACCTCTCGGTCTTCTTCCACACTTTCACAATGCAAATTATTGATTTTGGAGAACGTTGATCATTCATGTGCAAATTAAATGATTAGAGTTAGTCAAATTGTGAAATTTAGCAAAAAAACTTCTTATTATACCTTAAAGCCCTAATTTTTAGTTAAATTTTTGTGTATGGCTCCTCTCTTTTTTTTAAGATGGCATATAATTCGGAGGGGACATTTTAGCCTTTTGCTTGTCGTCTCAATTTGAAGCTTCAATTTAGACCAACATTGCATTATTAAATAACTTTTGTAAACTTTGAAAATGAATAACCTTATTCTGCGGTAAAAAGAAAGATTCATTTTTTATTTTTTTTAATGCATAACTGTAGCAATTGAGGCCTAACTAAATAGTAAAAAGGATTGGGTTGAAATGAGAGATTTTTGGACCAAAATCAGTTGCCGTGTTTGTGTTTGCACACATAATAAAAAACCATTAAAAATATGTTTTTAAAATGAAGCAATTTGACTTCCAAAAATAAGTGCCGTCAACATTCTACCTTCAACAATTGCATTGCAAACTGATAAATTATTTTAAGAATTGAAACTTGGTTTGTGTTCCAATTTAGTTCATGTAGTTTTCGTGAGCGATGAATTATGTGAGTCTTTTTCCAAGTTACTAGCATAGGACTTTCTCAATAATACTATGAGCCACATCATGCCATAAATGACCAACGACCAGGCCTCTATGAGTCGTCTTCCACACTTGGAAGTCTTCTCCATTGAAGCTCATCTCTTGATCTCTTTCTATCTTGTCCCTAACACAGTAATTAGTACCAATCCAATCTGTTTGTGGGCAATATTTCTCATCCTATTTATATGTTATCTCCCATTGAGCCAAAGCCCATGTGCATCCTTGCCAAAAGAATTCACTAATAAGTTAATAATTCAGTGTTGAAACCTCACTCGCCAATGAATTCCTACTGCCGTCGCCGCCTCCACTCTTTTTTCTGTTGCTCTTTGCAATGTTGGTTGCTGGGACTGGCAGGTACGCTGGTGCTGATGCAGTCAAGTGTCTCCCAGATCAGGAAGCTTCGCTTCTTGACCTCAAACAGGGTTTTCCGTTTTTATAGACGAATTCAGCAAACCGCTAGTCTCATGGAAGCCGGGTTCCAATTGCTGCAGCTGGGAGGGCGTCACTTGTGACACTGTGTTGGGTCATGTCATCGGGCTCGATCTCAGTAGGAGGGATATAAATGGTAATCTCAGTTGTAGCCTCTTCAACCTCACCTCTCTGCAAACTCTCAACCTCGCAGGGAGTTACTTTGAGGGCGCCCCCATTCCTCAGTCAGGTTTCGAGAAGCTTACCAAACTGACGCACCTCAGTCTCTCTGGGTTGGGATTGAGTGGCCAGATTCCCGTTGGCATCTCTCGCTTGACTAGCTTGATCTCCCTTGATCTCTCAGGCTATGAATTACAGCTCCGAAATCCTAATCTCCAAATGCTAGTTAAAAACCTTAGCAATCTGAGGGAGCTCCATCTCGATTTTGTCAACATGTCCTCTGAACATGACTGGAGCAAGACATTATCCAAGTCGCTGCCTCGGCTTCAAGTCCTCAGTTTGTTTTATTGTCACCTCCCAGGTGAACAACTTTTTATTTTATTTTTTTTATTTTAAAACTATTGTTTGATTGTATATTGTGCTTGATTTGTTTCTATTTCTGTGTAACAAAAGCTAGCTACCTTTATAGTCTTGGTAGATTTGGAATTGCAGGATCATTGCCCAAGGACTTCTTCTCTACATACAAAAATTTGACGGATCTGGATCTTTCTTTTAATCCAAGGCTTCCCGGAGCTTTGCCTGATTTTCCGACGGATAATGCTTTAAAAAGGTTGAGTCTCGATGGTTTCAACATGTCCTCTGAACATGACTGGAGCAAGACATTATCCAAGTCGCTGCCTCGGCTTCAAGTCCTCAGTTTGGTTGACTGTGACCTCCCAGGTGAACAACTTTTTATTTTATTTTTATTTTTTTTTAAACTATTGTTTGATTGAATATTGTGCTTGATTTGTTTCTATTTCTTTGTAACAAAAGCTAGCTGCCTTCTTAGTCTTGGTAGATTTGGAATTGCAGGATCATTGCCCAACGACTTCTTCTCTACATACAAAAATTTGACCTTTTTGGATCTATCTGAGAATCCAAGGCTTTCGGGAGTATTGCCTGATTTCCCGACGGACAGTGCTTTGCAACGCTTGTTTCTCCTTGGCTTAAATTTTTCAGGACCAATCCCCGCTTCAATTGCAAACTTAACCCAACTAGTTTACATGTATCTTTCATGGAATTGTTTGACGGGAGTTATTCCCACTTCAATTGGGAGTTTAATTCAACTGAAGAATTTGGATCTTTCATGGAACTATTTGATGGGAGTTATTCCCACATCAATTGGGAGTTTAATTCAACTGGAGTCTTTGGTTCTTTCATCTAATTCTATTGGCGGTCCAGTCCCTTCTTTTGAACCTCATGCAAAACTTTCTTATCTAGTCCTTTATAACAATAGTCTTGTAGGACCTATCCCTATGTCTTTGTTCTGCCTCCCTCATTTGGAAACACTGGATATGTCTTATAATCAGCTCTTTGGTGAACTAGGAGAGTTTTTGAACCCATCAACTTCACTACAGTATATTGATTTGAGCAATAACCAATTGCAGGGATGGATTCCAAGGTCATTTTCAAAAATGCCAGGGCTTGAATCATTTTACATTGCATCAAACAATTTCAGTGTGGAGTTAGACATGTTCAACAATCTAAGAAATCTATTTGACTTGGATGTCTCAAATAATAAACTGATTCAAGACGTCAGTGAAAACAACTTTCATACTTTTCCAAAGTTGTATAAATTTATTTGGCATCTAGCAATCTCTCTAAGATCCCTGCCTTTTTAAGGTATCAAGATAGATTAGAGTTGTTAGACCTATCAAATAATAGAATCAACGGTAGTATTCCAAAGTGGATATGGAGAATGTCTCAATTATTAAACCTATCCTTCAATTCATTCTCAAACATCAAGGGGCCAATTGATCTTACTACAACCAACCTTCTATATCTCTTTCTCCAATCCAATATGCTCCAAGGACCAATTCCACTCCTTCCCCCAGGTATTGTTGCACTAGATTATTCAAACAACAACTTCTCTTCCACTATACCTTCCAACATCTTCTTCAATCTTTATCAAATCGAATTCTTTTCACTAGCAAACAACATCATCATTGGAGAAATCCCGCCATCCATTTGCACAGCAAAGACTCTCCGAGTCCTCGACTTTTCAAACAACAACTTGAGTGGTTCAATACCATCTTGCCTATTAGAAGGTAACAATTCTCTACTTGAATTAAACCTCAGAGGAAACCAACTTCGAGGGATCATTCCACAAAATATCAGTAAAGGATGTAAACTAGAGAGAATAATGTTTGATGGCAACAGTTTGCAAGGGAAATTACCCCGATCATTGATCAACTGTACATCACTAGAGGTTCTAGACCTTGGGAACAATCATATCATGGATTCTTTTCCCTACTGGTTGACAGATTTGGTTACACTCCGTGTCCTTATTCTAAGGGCAAACAAATTTTATGGGCCGATCAATTGCGTTCGAAGTCCTGAGATCAACTATGCATTGTCAGAGCTACAAATTTTTGATCTCTCTTCAAACCACTTCAATGGTAGTCTCTCTTCGGAGTGTTTCAATGCCTTGAAGGCAATGTTGAATTCCTCGCAGCCAGACTCCTCAACAATGGGATTTTATTTTGAAATTTTGTGGAACTTTACTACTCCAGCTAAATTTATATACGATGTGGTTTCAGTAACAAATAAAGGAGAGAAATTAACAATGAGAAAATTATTGACCATATTTACATATGTTGATTTCTCCAACAATGCCTTTAAGGGTGATATTCCAGAGGTGATCGGCGAACTTCAAGGCCTCCATGTGCTCAACTTGTCGCACAACTTCCTCTCAGGAGACATCCCTCCAACAATTGGGAACATGAAACAGATCGAGTCATTGGATCTCTCATCAAACTCTCTTTCAGAGAGATTCCAAAAGAGATGGTATCTCTCACTTTTCTTTCTTACTTAAATCTCTCCGACAACAATTTCATTGGAAAAATCCCTCAAGGCAACCAATTCTCTACATTCTCAAACGCATCTTTTCAAGAGAATCCAAGATTGTGCGGGAGCCCATTATCAAAGCAATGTGGCAGTGAAAGTCCAAAAACAACAAATGCAATGTCACCATCAAAGTCTGATAGTTCAACGTCGACATATGTAATTGGTCTAGCCTTATTTGTTGGATTGGGATTTGGAGTGGGCTTCGCAGTGGTTCTAGTACTTCAAAATGTGCCTCTAAAATTTTGGAGAAAGAAATGACACTGACCAGCTATGACCTTAAGACATTCGTGAGCAGTGAATGTACGTAGCAAGTCATAAATTGTTGGAACTAGCTTCTGAAAGAATGAAGCTTCTTTGTGTTTTAATATTGTTCATGTTTTTCCAAAGTGAATACTGTTCTTGAGGTTTTTAACTTATTACATCAACTGCTGAGTCTATTATATGTAATTGTTTGGTTGGATTTGAATTTGAATTTAATGGACATTATATGAACGATCATTTATGTTGGCTTTTCTCTTGATCCGTTGTTTCTAGCAGCTCAATGCCCAACACGTACCTGTGAATTTCATTGGTTTGATAATGAGTTGACCTTTCAATTTAGTGACTAATATTGTTATTTAGACTTGTGTTTTAAATAACGGTCTAAAGACACATTTGAATGATTGGTGGAACATGCCTTGATGCAAAATTAACATCCTAGATCAACTTAAACTAAATTGGGGCTCAATCTGGCTACTCAAGAGTATCAAGATCCAATGGAACAATAACCACATTTTATATTATTGTATATTATATTGGAACAAGTGATAGATGAAGAAGTACTTGTGTTGGAATTTATATGGTGTTATTGATTCAATATTCTTGGATTAGACTCAACATAATTTCTAGGATTTCATCTCTTATCCGTTATCGCTCGTTTTTGGGTAAATGGATCCCAATTTCTTTTGTACTTCATTTAACTCTTTTGGTCATTTTTTTGATTGGTCGAATGTTCAATCTAATGGGTTACCTTACATAGTTTAAATATCAATTTGAAGATAGCTCCATCATGTAATTTGCTGAGTTATGGGGCTTGTACTAATTTCTTTATATTTTGTTTAATATGAATTTCATCGATGAAACTTCAAGGTATTGCTTTTTCGTTACAAAGAGAAAGGGTTATTTAGCCAATTGAATCTGTCTTAAATGGCAAATGAGTGGAGATGGATTGCGAAAGTATACTAGTCAAATCTTATATAGTATTAAGATTGTTCTTTCAATCTTTATTACACAACATTTGCATCCTTATTCTCAGCAATAACAAATGTTTTTACTATAGCTTTTTTGTTTTCAAAGAGTTACCTAGTTAAAAACTAGCTATATCCAAATTGGATTCAATAAGCTACATAGACTTGTGAGGCTCATGTCCCATGAATTATTTAGAGGCCTACATCTCTTTAAATTCAACTCACAAAATTTGAGCTAGAATAACATTACTTTTTGCCGAATATTAATGCGCTAAATCTCTCTCCTCTTCCAAAGAGAAAAAAAAATGTCTCATACTTTATTGTTGGAGACGTACTTCCAACTTGTATCTCATGTGTCAACAAAAATATCTCAATGGATTTCTCTCTAGTTTCTCTCAATATAGATTTGTACTGAATTTACTCACAGATTACCTGAATTTCAATAACAAATTTTTTAAATATATTTATTACAAATTAATATAATAAGTTGAAATCCCAATTTCATTCAACCAACAACAAGAATTGGAACTCAATTCCACCAAGTAACCAAATAGCATGAATAAAAATCAGCAATTATAAGATTTAAGCTCATTGATTAGCCGCCTAATGGTGCAATTATTTGTTAAAAAAATTCGTTTTATTGACCATCTCAGTTCCTTAAACGAACGGATGGCAGTTATACACGCATCATTTACCATGAAAAGAATCAGGAAATTGCAATCCAAAAACGAGTCAAATAAACAAAATCCTTTGCTTTCTCATCTCTTTAAGTAAAGCTGACGCATTTTAGTAGTTCAGTTTGTCTACTTGCAACCTGAAAAAACTGAATTTAAATCTTATCATTTTTATAAAAAACAGTGGACAGACATCTTTTTAGTCTAAACATCCATGTCAATGATTTGAAGTTTTGTATAAGCCCTTTTTTACCACTCATGTTTTATAATAACAATAAAGCAGTCAAAATACGAGAAAGATAATGAAGTAATAACAACCATTTAGATGGAATTAAATAATGAGATTTTGAAAACATGAAGAGGGCAAAAAAAAGGAAGAAAAAAACATAGATTAAACCAGCGCACTATCTAACTCAATTTACAAGTACTGATGGAAACACCTTGCTCTATGATCTACTCTTGCTCATCATTGTCTTTAGTGAACAACTCAAAGAAGAAGAAGAAGATGATGACGAGGAGGAGGAGGAGGCAAACGACGAGGACGCCGATGACTCGTCACCCTTCGTCACGATCTGATCAAAACTGGCTGAATCGAGTGGCAACTCAACTATTGCGTTACCTCCCCTTCTCCATTCCCTCCACCCAACTCCTCTCCCACCACCACCTCAACCACTGCCGCCGCCTCGTCACCGCCCACCGAGCCCAACTCCTCCCCCTTCACTTGATCCCTACAAATCGGGGACATAGAATGCGATCGAAGCCACATGTCAATGCACTCAACATGAAACACATGATTGCATCTAGGCAACACTCTCCCAACCTCACCCTCTGTTGTACGCAAGATAACAACCTCTCTGAGGAATCCACCAACCAGGCGGTGACTGATGCAGCCGGAAATGTAACCAACACGACAAGAACAGAGAACAATCGAGAAAAGCAATCAACACAGTATTTAACGAGGTTCGGCAACGTGCCTACGTCCTTGGGGTAAGAGAGAGAGAGAGATTTTATTGATTCAACAATCAATACAAACTAATACAGAGGGAACTTTTCAGGAATACAATACATGAGGGCTCTAGCCCTTATTTATAACCACAGAGTCCTTGGGTTTTTAGGAAATCCCGATTGAATTCGATCCCAACCAGAAAAAGAATCCGAATCAATAAAGGACAGCAGAAAACGCGTCTGTCGGTCAACCGCCGGTCGACCGACCCATGCCACGGTCGACCGCTCCGGTCGACCGTCTCCAACCGAGACTTGGCTTCTTTCAGTCGGTCGACCGCTTCCATGCAACGGTCGACCGGGCGGTCGATCGTTCTGCGTCTGTGCACCTTGTGCACACCGGTCGACTGGGCGATCGACCGGCTCCTTGCATCGGTCGACCGGACGACCGTGCACTGTTGTAGCCTGCTGCATGCGCCATTTCTCGCTCCTTTGTCTTCCGATCTCTGTACTATCTTCCTCTATCTCATCTATCTCCTCTCTCCCTACACCCTCCTCCATCACACTCAAGCACAGAACACAATCCATTATACTCTCACCCTCTTTCTTCTCACAAACAAACATAGGGAGAGAAGCAACAATCTTAGCATCTAGCCCTTTAGAAAAAAACGTCGCCTCATCGATTCGCCTAGTGAGGCCGGCGAGGGTCATTTGAAATGGCTCGAAAACTGCATATGCGATGACAGGCGTCCTGTTGGCCCAAAGGCCTATCACCCTAGTTTTGATGATGATCAACTCATGAAGTTATGTTTATTAATGATCTTGTGTTAATTAGTGACAGATTCATTATCAAGATCTTAGTAGGTGCATAGCTCAACAAAGGATGAAATGTCAAGATTTGGAGTTAGCACGGTGTGATCCAAGGAGCTTTTGGATCAAGCTTGGACCAAGTCAAGATGATGAGAAGACTTCAAGGGAAGACTTCAAGATCAAGACTTGTGTCTAGGTATAAGATTTTAGTTTGTTTTAGTTAAAATGTAAAGGATAGAGTAGTTGGTGGATTGCTCAAGTACATATCACACACACACTCTTGATTTAGTTGTCTTTTCATAAAAGAATTTTCAGATTTAGAAAAGACTTTCATTTTAGAAAAATACATGTTTGGTTCTTGGTGTTTTCTATATACATATCCTTTAACCAAAATCAAGTTTATGCTTATTGTCAAAAACATAGATATTTCATCTTGATTGTGTAGTGGATCATATCCATACACACTATACTTTAAAAGTATATCTTGTTTTGTATTTGATGAAGATTTGGAAAAATATGTTTTGGAAAAATATTGTTTTGGAAAAACAGTTTTTTATCATGAGCCAAATATTTCCAAGTTACAAAAATAGTCCAATCTTTTATAGCATGCCTTGATTTTGTGCAAGCATGTTTGTATATCAAAGTATATTGGTTAAACTATTTTTGTAGATTTTTTATGTATTTTATGGGATTTTATTTGAGCCAAAAAGACAAACTTTTTAATCCCAGAAAATTGTTTTCAGGCTTCAGATAAGTCGACTTACTACCTTTATAGTCGACTAACACTGAAGTCGGTCGACCGGTTGGGTCAACTGACGTGCACAGACGTGCACGCCTTTGTGCACTGGAGGACGGCCGACCGTGCCGGTCGACCGATCCAGAGAGCTCTGCTCTCTGGAAATTTCGGCCGACCGTACGGGTCGACCGACAGAGAGTTCTACTCTCTGCTCCAGTGGCTCGGTCGACCCGGGCGGTCGACCGTGGCTCCAACGGTCGGATTTCTGACCGTTGGCGGTCGACCGGCAGGTCTGACAGACCCCAACGGCTATATTTTTCTGGCCTATAAATTGGGGGTTTGGTCATTGTTTTAAGCCAAGATTTTGGAGACTTTTAGAGCCAGTTTTTCCTACTCTTTTCAGAGGTTTTTCTCCACAAAATTTAGAGCCAATACTTCCAATTAAAAGGAGAGATTTTATCAAGAGTGTTTAAAGTGATTCTTTGAGTTTTCCTCCACCATTCTCTTCCTTGCTTTTCTCACACAAACACTTGAGCATCCATTGATTATTCATTCTATAGGAGTGTTGTAGTGAGAGTGCTTTAGGTGATCAAAGTGTTGTGATCACCAAAGATCTTTTCTTTGTTCTTTGAGGAGGCGGGCAAGTGTGCTCGCGGTGGCTTAGAGTTCGGTTGTGAACTCGGCGATTTGAGGTGCGGCCTCGGCGAGCTAGTGAGCTTGCGTGTGTACGGGACTAGGGAGTCCGAGGGCTTGTAGGTGTTGCGGCACCGAGGAGAGATCCATTGGGATCTTGCATAGTGGAAATCCTTCGTGTGTCGAAGGCGGGGATGTAGAGCAAGTGTGCTCGAACCTCGAAACAAACCCTTTGTGTTTGCGATTGCTCTCTCTCTCTCTCTTTGTCTCTTATTATATCTTGCATGCTTACTTTGTGCTTATCTTTACATGCTTGATATTCATATTGTGTGCATAATTGATATACTTGCTTGGGATTATTGCTAACACTTATATTCAACCAAGAGAGCCAATGCGGCACCTCAACCCATTCAAGGGGAATCTAGAGGAGTTTGTCCAGAGCCCTTCACGGGGAATTCGGCAACACTCTTGTGTTATACGTAGTGTTTTGTGTAAAAGTTTTAATTAGGTCATAATTGTTTTTAGCTTCCGCATCATTTGGCATTAAGTGACCATTAGATTAGCCATCACCTATTCACCCCCCCCTCTAGGTGAACCTTCAATTGGTATCAGAGCTTGGTACTCTGATTTGGGTCTAACAACCTAGAGTTAAAGATCCTCATTTTTAGGCTAATCACAATATTTTGTACACACACCATGGACTTCATGTCACCACTCACCTTTGACATTCTTAACATCCAAATTTAGGAGGTTAAGATGTCGTTGTACCTCAAGGCCCTAGGCATTCATGTCTATCTTGTCACTACTAATAATGCATATTGTATAGATGGTAAGAATTTGAGGCTAATGCAAAAGCCCTTCATGCTTTAAAGTCAACCCTAAATGATGAATATTTATCTAGGGTTTCTAATGTTGATTTGGCTTTTGTAGCTTGGAACATCATCACCTCCCTTGGCGAAAAGGATCTATATTATGCTGGGAGTGATTCGGATGTTGAAAGCAACACCTCCAACGTATGCTTTATGGTCCAAGAGGATAACCCCTTGAGGTAAACTCCGAATCCGATGATGAAGACATGTCATATGATGAGCTCACTTCATTTTGTCAAACAATTCTTGAAAAATATGACATGCTTAAGAAAGAAAATAAAAATTTGAAAAAGAACATTGCTTTCATGCATAAAGAACATGACTCATTTAGAAGTAACATTGCATGCTTAGAAAAGAAAATAACAATTTGAAAAAGAATTTTGATTGCATGCTTATTGAAAAATTAGTAACTAAGGTTGCATGCTTAGAAAAAGAAAAGGAAGATTTGAAAAATGAGAATGTTTCCTTGATGACCAAATTAAATAATCTTTGTGAAGGAAACACTATTTTGAAAAATAAAGTTGATTTGGTGGAAAAACAAAAGGAAGTTGTTTTTCAAGAAAATAAGACTTTGAAAAGAAAGATTTATGAAAAAGAAAAAGAATTTGTTTCGAAAAAGAAAAAGAAAAATGATCATATATCTCACCATGCTTTACATGCCACCACTAGTGAGATTAATGTTTTGAAAGATAAAATTAATAATTTGAGTTCAACCTTGAACTCTTGTGCATTCAACCACACTAGATTGGATTCTATGTTTTCAAAGAAACAAACTCCATTCATTCATGCACATCATCATGCTTATGTTGCACACATGATCATACACACTCACATAAGCATACTAAGGTGTACGTATGTACACATTGTGGCCGCAAAGGCCATTTAGCAAAATTTTGTTATGACAAGTTGCATTATTTTAATTTTGCTAAAAATAAAAATTTTTGGGTTCCTTACAAGACTAACCCCAAAGGACCTAAGAAAATATGGGTACCAAAACCCCCACCATTTGCTTTTGATGTAGGTGAGGGCTCTCACAAAACGTGAGAGGATCGGTGCCTGGTAGTGGATGCACACGGATTGGATGGACACATTTTAGACGCATCGCTTCAAGGAGGCTTGGTGGGACAACCACCATTTTTGGAGCTTTGGAGTTGGTAACAATCTCTAAACTCCTACTTTTTATGTTCATACTTGTTCATTCATAATATTCATAGCATGTTCATGTTTTATGATTTATTGTGCTTCATGTGGTATGAACTAGTTTAAATGTAGATTTTATCAAAACTTGCATGTATATGAAAAACACCTAGAGGGGGGTGAATAGGTGTAAGTGCTAATCTAAGAAACTAAATGCAAACTAAGTGCGCTAAATGCGGAAGCTAATGCAAATTATGCACAAACTAATACAATACAACAAGTGTAGCCGAATTCCCCTTGCGAGGCTCTGGACTAACTCCTCTTGATTCCCCTTGAAATGGGTTGAGGTGCTATGTGAAGCTCTTGTTGGATGAGTATAAGTTAGGCACACACACACAAGCATCCAAGCAATATGAAATACACACAATCAAGCCAAGCATATAAGAATGAATAGCAATATGAATAAATGCAAGGTAATATGAAATATGCAAAACACAAGCAATTATGATATGAATATGATGCTTTGCACAAATAAGAGAGAGTTAGAGAGACAATGGATCAATACGCAAACACCAAGATTTGTTTCGAGGTTCGAGCACCTTGCTCTACATCCCCGCCTACACCACCGTGTAGGATTTCCACTATCTCAACTCCCACCGAGGGAACCTCTACCGAAGAGGATTTCTTACAACTCTAGGAGTACCAAACTCCTCTCTCAAACAACAACCTCCTCACAACCGAGGGGTTAGGCCCGTAGCCAATACAACAACCCAATCCACACACCTCTACCGAAGAGGCTCACAACCAAACACTATCACCTCTACCAAAGAGGGATCCACAACACAATCACCCGATCACCTCTACCGAAGAGGGATTCACAAGTATAAGGGTGTTTACAACAATGAGGTTTACAACAAACCACCTCAAACACTTCTCTTTCTTTTTCTCTTATCTTTTTCCACAAAAACAAGATCCTAATAGTTTAGGATAGAAGATAGCTCAAGTGTGGAAAACAAGTGTTTTGAAAACAAGAAACAAAGAAAAATCTTTAGGAAAATACTTGCAATATGATAGAATTGAAGATCTAAGCAAAAATCCCAAAAACCTATTTTTCTTTGATTTCCAAAAACCCTAAAACAATAAAGATGAGAAGTTTTTGCACTTAAAACTCTTTTGAAAACTCTTTCAAACACTTCAGAAAACTGAAAATTTTTCTCTTAAAAAACTTGGCTAAAATCCCAAAGAGATGGGGTTTATATAGCCCCTATACAAAAATAGCCGTTAGGCTGAGTTGGCAGTCTGACAGACTGCCGGTCGACCGGTCCGGTCGACCGCCAACGGTCAGAATTATGACCGTTGGGCAACTGCGGTCGACCGGCCCGGTCGACCGATAAAACCCGAGAGCAGAGCTCTCAAATCGGTCGACCGTCCCGGTCGACCGTGTCTGTGCCTAACAGACGTGCACGTCTGTGCACATCGGTCGACCGGCCCGGTCGACCGGCCCTTGGTGCGGTCGACCGTGACGTCGACCGACCAGCCTGTCAGCACAAAACAAGGTCAGAAAAATTTGGGAAAAATATTTTATAAAATTTTTTTATTATCATTTCTGAAAATTCCATAAAACTTGTTTTATCATTTTATGTTAAAACATAAACATGTGATAAAAATTTCAAGACAATATATCACATATCAATTCATTTTTTAGTCTTGCAAATTTTATCAAAAATAAAACCTTGTATTTTGTCAAACTTGATTTTTCCAAAACATGAATAGGATAGTCAAAATAAGTTTGTTTACCAAGTTAAAGCATGTATGTATATCTAGAACATATCTAATATACATAGGTATAAAGTAAACTTGTTTTGATCTATTATTCATGAAAACCAAAAACCAAATCATGAAACGTGTGTGTTTTGTGTTCACTTGAGCATATCAACTAAACTAAGCTTTATAAATATGGATCTAAAACACTATCTAAACTAGGATACCTAAGTCTTCTTGACGATCTTCATCTTCAAGTAGACTTGCTCCAAAACTCCATCCATGGGCTAGGCAAAGTGTGAACTTGAAGCTTTGGCCCTGGAATCACCATGAATAGCTTCTAAACTCCTTGTTGAAGCTAATCACCAACTAATATCCTGTTAATGATCTGAAACTTAGAAACACAAGAATATTAGTAAACATAACTACATGAGTGTTGATCATCATCAAAACTAGAGTGGAAGGCCATTGGGCCAACAATCTCCCCCTTTTGATGATGACAAAACTCATGGAGTTATATATGCATGGATTAAAGATAAGCTTCAAGGAAGCTCCCCCTTAACTCATGCATAAACAAATAACATAAATATGCAAGAATGATAATGCATAAACAATAAAAAAAAAACTCTAGATACCTCATGGAATATCCAAACAAAGCAAGCTCTAGATACCAATTACAACAATTACAAAGCAAGCTCTTTGGATACCAATTAAACTTAATAAACAATTAAACTTAATATTCTTGATATTAAAACAAATATATGCATATAAAAATAAGCATGCATATAAAACTCAAATACTTCTCCCCCTTTTTGTCAATCATCAACAAAGGGGTAAATAATCAAAACATAGATAAAATGAGGGGTAAAAATCTTTCTCCCCCTTTTTGTCAATCAAAACAATGCAAACAATGTTCTCCCCCTTTTTGTCTAAAACAAAAAATCAATAAGGGGTGACTACAAACATGATATCAATTAAAAATATGTCAATGAAGCATCTTGATACCAATAAACAAGAATCAATATATGTTATATGCTATATACATTCATGAAGAGGAAGACGCTAAGTTAGCTTCCTACACATATGCATTACATGAAGAAGGGATGACAAACCCAATTCACATAACACATATTATGTAATGCATAAGAGGAGATGTGAAGCTCCCCCCTACACACGTATATCATATAAAGAAGAGTTGTCAAGCTCCTCAATTATAATATACTCAACATGAATCTATATGTAATAGAGATGTTAAGCTCTCCTTGCATATAGGAAATACAAATCAAAACTTTGAATATTTCTTTAAATAACATTTGAGATACCAATTGTAATTAAACATAACAAATTACCAATTGTAAAACAACATAACAAATTTTGAATGTCTAAACACAAATTTTGATACCAATTGTAGGAATATATTTCATTTTAAAAATATATAAACAAATTTGATGTTGATATCATATGTTCAAAATAACAACTTTTAATCATAAAGAGTGGAGTACAAATACCAATTGAAATACAAAATCATATTTTCTCCCCCTTTATGAAATACAAACTAAAATCATGCATAGTCTTGATACCAATTAAAAGTAGTCAATTTAAACAAAATTGAAACTCAAGCACTAGCATAAACACAAACATATATATGTATGAAAGATAGATACCAATAGAAATTGATATACTTGGAATTTAAAGCATACATACATACAAAACATATATGAGTATACAAGAAGATCAAAATGATACCAATTGAAAGAGTTCAATGATACCAATTGACATAACAATAAGTTCAAGTGTATACATCATATTATCTACCACCCAATCATAATTCAAGTTTTAAAGATTTTCAATTTAGGCATACATGAACATGATCTCCCATCCTACCGCCCTTTGAAGGTAGGGGTTTTCAAAGATAGATTTGAAAATGTAGTTTTGTTTGAAAATCACTACCAAAATGAAGAACACCGCAACTAGTTAAGTGGAAAAACTTGTTAACTAGCACGAAATCCTTCAAGCAAGGAATAAAACACAATTGTTTTTCATAAACATGAAATTCACATCATATCAAACACTCAAGTTCAATAGGCATAAATAAGACTCATGAAAACAAAACATGAGCAAGCAATAGATGTGAGTGTACAAATAATATGTGAAGATCATAATCATGAAAAAATTCATTAAGCTCAATTTTTCTTTAAAACACGAAATCATCAAAACTATCTAATCTTCAAGGCATATGTATGTCTAATACAAACTAACGTATACATACATATCCAAAACATAAAGAGTCCACAAGATATATGCATTAAGGCACGTGGCTCAAAAAGGATACTCATGTATAGTCAATAGTTTGGATAAGAAGGACATAAACATGAAGTTAAATATTGTCACATAAACATGAAAACATGTAAGGCTAAATTTTCATCAAGCAATTTTCATTTCAAGGTATATGTATGATTTGTCAACACAAGAAGTATACATACATATCCCTTAAACACACTTTGAGTCCATAATATAGATTTGCATGAAAGGCAAATGACTCAAGGGGTATACATGTATATCTTAAAGTTTGGCAATACAAACATATACATGAAGTGAAATACACAATCATAAAACTAATTCAAAATGGAATACAAGTTTGAAATGTATGAATCATCAAAACTAGACTATACTAGCACATCTAATGGGAACAAACGAGCATTCAATCCCAAACATATATAGATTTATTTGTAGCCCATCATATGTACAAATATATAACTAGTCTTAATGAAAACTAACATCTAAACATATATTCAAAACATGAAGCTTTAAAACACAATATAAAATCATCATGATAAAACTAAAACATGATTATTATGTAAATTCACATGTATTAGATTCATGATGTACATTATAGCTTAAACAAAAGTGAGAACACTAAATATGAATTAAATAAGCATGTGTGTCTCAAATACTATACATGTATGTCAAGGATCTAATAAACATGGAATGAACATATTAATCCATAGACAATGAAACATGCTATAAAACATCAAAACATGCTATAAGCAATGAAATGGAAAGCATGTAAACAATAAATGGGAGTAAAGGATTGTTACCAAAACCGAAGAAGCAACTCTCCTTGTCTCCAAAACATGGTGGTCATCTCCACCAAATCTTCCCTTGAAAGTGATGCATCCAATTTGATTTTCATGAAGTCCGGAACGCATCCACTCCAAGGTGTCATCACTCTCACGTCATGTGAGAGCCCACACCTACATCAAAAACTTTAGGGGTGGTGGTCTTTGGTACCCATACTCTTTGGGTCCATGGGGGTTAGTCCCTTCTCTAACCCAAACAAAATTCTTGGCTAAATTTTCAACATGTAAACGATCATAGCAAAATTTAGCAAGATGGCCTTTTCGGCCACAATGTGTACATGTGTACACATGAGCATACATGTGTTGATGGTGTCCGTGTGGAGCATGTGTATGCCGTGATGGGTGTGCATGAACAAAGGATGGAACTTGTTTCTTTCGAACTAAGGATTCCAAGCGTGTATGGTTCTTAGCACATTGGCTCATAGTGGAGCCCAAACAATCTACTCTCTTCTTTAGCATACAAATATCATCATTAATTCTAAAAGAAGAGGTACATGCATTAGGTAGACTAGATGAAGAGGCTACACTAGCATGGCAAACATGTGAATCAATTTTAATTTTCAAAGATTCATTTTTCTTTAAACAAACATCTAAATATTTGTAATAGAAATAATTTTATTTTTCAAATCAACATTCTCTTTTAAAATAAAATCAACTTTGAAGACAGTTATCATTTTTCTTCAAAAGAATTTCACAATCATTTTTAGACTTTAAAAATTTATTTTCTTTAAAGCAAGTTCCAATTGAGATCTCAATGAATCGCTTTCATTATAGACCTCAACCTTTCTTGCAAAACACAATCAAGTCTAGAATGCAAACACTTATTTTCTTTTTCAATTTCTAGACTTTTCTTTTTCAAAATCTTATATTTTTCTATTAGTTTTTCACAAACAATAGAAAGTTCTTCATTCAAAGCATGGGCATCAATATGATCATTTGAAGAACTAGCATCATCATCACTATCTAATGGAGTTTCCGAGTGTACCTCAAGGGAGTCATTCCCTGGACCATGTAGCATATAGAGTTGGATTCTCCACTAGATTCCTCTTCTTGGATTTGGACTTGAAGCTTGGAGGTGTTGGTGGTTGTTGTCAACTTGTTCCACACTGCAAAAGCGGAATCAAGATTAGAAACACGTAAAAGATATTCTTTTGATAAAGTGCTTCTAATAGCCTCTAGGGCTTGTGCATTGGCCCCTATATGATTGCAATCACCAAGATAACATCTCTTGGTGGCCGCAAGGAAAACATGCAAACCTAGGGTCTTAGGTACATGGACATCCTATACTTCCAAACATCAATGTTGGAAGGGTCAAAGCTAGGAGGGGTAATGAAGTCCATGGTAAACTATATATGAATGTGCAAACAAACAAATGCAAATGAGATTAGCAAGCAAATGGATCACTCCTAGGATGTTAAGCCTAAGTATCAGGAGCACTAGCTCTGATACCAATTGAAAAACACCTAGAGGGGGGGTGAATAGGTGTAAGTGCTAATCTAAGAAACTAAATGCAAACTAAGTGCGCTAAATGCAGAAGCTAATGCAAATTATGCACAAACTAATACAATACAACAAGTGTAGCCGAATTCCCCTTGCGAGGCTCTAGACTAACTCCTCTTGATTTCCCTTGAAATGGGTTGAGGTACTATGTGAAGCTCTTGTTGGATGAGTATAAGTTAGGCACACACACAAGCAATCCAAGCAATATGAAATACACACAATCAAGCCAAGCATATAAGAATAAATAGCAATATGAATAAATGCAAGGCAATATGAAATATGCACAACACAAGCAATTATGATATGAATATGATGCTTTGCACAAATAAGAGAGAGAGTTAGAGAGACAATGGATCAATACACAAACACCAAGATTTGTTTCGAGGTTCGAGCACCTTGCTCTACATCCCCGCCTACACCACCGTGTAGGATTTCCACTATCTCAACTCCCACCGAGGGAACCTCTACCGAAGAGGATTTCTTACAACTCTAGGAGTACCAAACTCCTCTCTCAAACAACAACCTCCTCACAACCGAGGGGTTAGGCCCGTAGCCAATACAACAACCAATCCACACACCTCTACCGAAGAGGCTCACAACCAAACACTATCACCTCTACCAAAGAGGGATCCACAACACAATCACCCGATCACCTCTACCGAAGAGGGATTCACAAGTATAAGGGTGTTTACAACAATGAGGTTTACAACAAACCACCTCAAACACTTCTCTTTCTTTTTCTCTATCTCTTTTCCACAAAAACAAGATCCTAATAGTTTAGGATAGAAGATAGCTCAAGTGTGGAAAACAAGTGTTTTTGGAAACAAGCAACAAAGAAAAATCTTTGGGAAAATACTTGCAATATGATAGAATTGAAGATCTAAGCAAAAATCCCAAAAACTTATTTTCTTTGATTTTCCAAAAACCTAAAACAATAAAGATGAGAAGTTTTTGCACTTAAAACTCTTTTGAAAACTCTTTCAAACACTTCAGAAAACTGAAAATTTTTCTCTTAAAAACTTGGCTAAAATCCCCAAGAGATGGGGTTTATATAGCCCCTATACAAAACTAGCCGTTAGGCTGAGTTGGCAGTCTGACAGACTGCCGGTCGACCGGTTCCGGTCGACCGCCCAACGGTCAGAATTATGACCGTTGGGCAACTGCGGTCGACCGATAAAACCCGAGAGCAGAGCTCTCAAATCGGTCGACCGTCCCGGTCGACCGTGTCTGTGCCTAACAGACGTGCACGTCTGTGCACATCGGTCGACCGGCCCGGTCGACCGGCCCTGGTGCGGTCGACCGTGACGGTCGACCGACCAGCCTGTCAGCACAAAACAAGGTCAGAAAAATTTGGGAAAAATATTTTATAAAATTTTTTTTTATCATTTCTGAAAATTCCATAAAACTTGTTTTATCATTTTATGTTAAAACATAAACATGTGATAAAAAATTCAAGACAATATATCAACATATCAATTCATTTTTGAGTCTTGCAAATTTTATCAAAAACAAAACCTTATATTTTGTCAAACTTGATTTTTCCAAAACATGAATAGGATAGTCAAAATAAGTTGTTTACCAAGTTAAAGCATGTATGTATATCTAGAACATATCTAATATACATAGGTATAAAGTAAACTTGTTTTGATCTATTATTCATGAAAACCAAAAACCAATCATGAAACGTGTGTGTTTTGTGTTCACTTGAGCATATCAACTAACTAAGCTTTACAAATATGGATCTAAAACACTATCTAAACTAGGATACCTAAGTCTTCTTGACGATCTTCATCTTCAAGTAGACTTGCTCCAAAACTCCATCCATGGGCTAGGCAAAGTGTGAACTTGAAGCTTTGGCCCTGGAATCACCATGAATAGCTTCTAAACTCCTTGTTGAAGCTAATCACCAACTAATATCCTGTTAATGATCTGAAACTTAGAAACACAAGAATATAGTAAACATAGCTACATGAGTGTTGATCATCATCAAAACTAGAGTGGAAGGCCATTGGGCCAACAGTATACATGTACAAATAGTGAATTACAATTGATTCATATATATTTGAACTTCATGCTCATTTGTATCCACTATATGCATATGTATAGACTAGTTTTGATGATTCTCTTTTATACATATTTTTGCCTATTTTTTATGTTTTTACTTCATGTATATGTATTTTTATTCAAATCTAATAAATATACATGTATACCCGTGAGTCTTTTGCCTTCATGCAAATACCTTTAATAGACTCTTTTTATATTGGGATATGTATGTGTATTGTTAGGATTGGATAAATCATACATATACCTTGAAGTTTACTTTAAGATGAAAAAAAAAATTCATGATTTGTTTTTAATGAAAATAAAATTTCATGTCTTGTCTAAAATGAGATTCATGTTTGATTGAGCCTTAATGACTATTTTCATGAAAATGTCATTTACATAACCTTTGAACACTCATCTTTACTTTTCAAGATCATTTTGAGCCTTATGGACTATGAGTGCTTGAATTTTATGTACTTAGTATAATTCATGAAAAACATATGATTTGTTGTATTTGAAGGATCTTTAACTAGTTTGTCAAAAATCTATTTAAACTAGTTATTTGTTCTTCAAATTAGTTTATGAGACATACACATGATCTTACTATTCTTCAATCATAAATTCTTTTGTGTTCTCAAATTTATTTGATGCTTCATGATTTGAATATTAGTTTATATGTTAGTTTTTGTCAACACTAGGATTTATACTTGTACATATCGTGGGCCACAAATAAATCTATTTATATTTGTGCTTGAATGCTTATTTGAACCCATGAAATGTGCTTGTATTGCTTGGTTTTGATGATACATACATTTTTAAACTGTATTCCCACTTCTTGGATTTGATTTATGATCATGTGTTTTCATTTCATGTATAGTGTGTTTTGCCAAACTTTAAGATATACATGTATACCTCTTGAGTCATTTGCCTTTAATGCAAATCTATTTATATGGACTCAATTGTGTTTTAAGAGATATGTAGTATACTTATTGTGTTATCAAAACATACATATATCTTGAAATATAAATTTTTTTTAATAAAAAATGTGTGATGATTTTCATGTCTTCATGATTTAAAGGAATATTGAGATTAATTGACATTTTTGCTTTATTCCTTACTTGAAGGATTCCGTACTAGTTTTAAAACATTTTCATATTAACTAGTGCAAATTCTTCATATGGTAGAGTATATGATAAGCTTACTCTTCAATTGGTATCATGGATATTTTCAATTGGTATCAATATGATTTTTATATACTCATATTTCGATTGTATGTATGAATGCTTTTAAATTAAATTATATCAATTCTATTGGTATTATCTTTTCATACATATATGTGATCTATTTGTACTTTAAGAGAGTGAATCAATTGTTCTTAAAACACAATGTATATGCTAAGCTTAATTCAACTTTCAATGGTAATTCTTAAAGCTTATGCAATATGTTTTCAAAATTGATATCAAAATTAAAAAAAATATGTTTACGTGATATCTCAAAATGTGTTTTATTAGAAAAAATTCAAAAATTTTGATTTGTATTTCCTATATCAAGGAGAGCTAAACATCTCTCTTACATATAGATTCATGTTGAGTATATTATAAATTGAGGAGCTTGACAACTCTTCTTTATATGATATACGTGT